>JAVJAQ010005966.1:423340-737057 GCA_032362365.1 Zygogramma bicolorata
ATAGATTAAAGAAAACAGGAGATGGAACATGAATATACAAATCAATGTGCGCTGAGCCTGCCAAATATTCAGAGTTGAAGCCTAGGAGTGGGGAGCGGTACAGAGTAGTATTCAGGAAAAATATCAGTAATTTTGCCCAAAGTCGTATTTGCATTGAAATGAAGATGGTTTTCCCAAATCTCATATAATTTGAATAGTTCATATAACCATAACCAGGAACATACACTGTCACAATGAATAGTTCATATACCCACGACCAGGGGCGTGCAATTTCATAATGAATAGGATTTCATATAAGTCAAATAAAACTCACCTTAGGTTGCAAATTCATTTTCGAATCTACTGAAGATTAATTGGTACATTACAATTTTTCTAGACATTGTATAAATATGTTATAATCCTCTAGTATGCTACTGCCAGCAAATTCAAAAATATTACGAATGAAAGTAAAGAATATACACAAAATTGGATTATATAGTTTATTTCATAATTCATGGAGACACTTGAAACTCCAAAGCTATTGACATTTGAATAAGACAAGTTTATTAAACACCGATATAACACTTTTAGATTTATCAAAAAAAGGCTTATTGTGATGGTGTACTCTAGTATTTATACATATTGAAGATATTTGTAGTTTTATCAATTACTGTTCCCTGAAATGTTCACGAAGTGATTTAAATAAATCACGACACAGCAACATATTCAATACTTGTATATTAAGGAATTTCACTTTGCATGCAGGATTATTTTCATTCAAAGAATTTTGCATGATCTTTCCTGCAGTTGTGCAAATGGTGATCACATCGTCAGAGGGATATACCAACAAGGCACATCTATCGCAATATTTGAGATGGCTTGTGGAAATCAAAACGCAATATTCGAACGATATGGAATTACCATCGCGATTTATCCCGTTGGTCTCATTCATCGGGGTATGGAAGAAAACAAATTATTGTCAACATCGACTGTGAAACAACTACGGCCCTGGTGTCCTGGCCACTCCCATCAAAACCATACCCTCGCATACCGCACTCATAACAGACTTACTGGAATAGATGAACAGATTTCATATATCCTTCTTATAATTTGAACTGAAGTAGTATCTGCATCGCTTCACAACACAACGTGACATTTTTTACCGAAAAAGTTCACGAAACACATGACATTGACAATTAATAACAAACTTTGACAAGCGTGCACATCCTTCAAATCGGTACGTTGGTGGGGATATACGATTTGATTGGCGGACCTTAGGAGTGGGAATATCAGGGGAAATTGGCAGAGTGCGCAGTTGACCATGTTCTATCTCCTGTTTTCTTTAATCTATGATACCCCTCAAGTTCCCTACTAAACTCAGTAATGGACGCGGCAAATAGACCACAACAAATGGTTCCTGATGGTGCGCTTGAAATAGTTGGGTAGTGAAACGATGACAGTCATGCCGGTGAATTAACTCCTCACAATTTATTTGAATGACATCTCAAAAAACCCAAGACCGGTATGTAGGTGGTCAATTTGGATGCATGACATTTCGTCTGAAGTCTAATTCTTTATTGCGATAGAAATCACTTGCATCCTCATTCTTCATTGCAATTGAATTAACTGCAGATTCAATCATTGTAATGGAAGATTTTTCCAATTATTTCAGAATGTCGCATGCTCTATTCAGTGATATCTATATAAGACCTACCCTACACTGATGAGGGGCAAAACCCCGAAACCGGTATAACTCGTTTCGGAAAACGAAATATGAATCGTCCGAAAGGCTGTCTTCATGGAAAAAATGTACTTGCTGAATTGATTCGACTCAGTTCAGTAGCTGTTGTAGTACTATCATCATTTCTGTTTTCTCTGAATCAGCCCATATGCTTGGAATCGTGCTGAATTCATGTTATGTACTTACTTTAATTCATATTTCATATATCTGTCAGTTGCGGTCACAATTTTTTGAAGACAATGGCAGTTGCGAAGACCTGAATATAAACCAAATCATCTCATTTCTCTCTACTTGTTCTTCCGCACACGATCTTTCTCGAGAATATATTGTTTTCATACTGGATTTTCCTAAAACATCGGGTGGAGACAAGGTGGTCCTGGTCCTAATAGAGTTTCTGAATATATAAAAAATATGAATAGTAAACGGACACTTATATTTTTGAAAAAAAAATTTTTTTTTGGACCAACCTTTGTATATTCATAAATTCTCATTTCAGATAATTTGGTCATTGAAATGTTTCGAAGTTTGTCTAGTAAACAATATTATTTTCCGTTACAAAGAAATTATTGATTATTCCAGAAATCAAGGAAATACTATATTTCAAAACCCTGTATAATTCAAACCGTGGCATTCGCGTGGTAGGCACTGTAGAACTTTTTGATCAATAATAACTCATCTACATTATATCAGAAAATAAAAAAAATTCACGGACGATTTTAGAAATCATTTCTAAATTATTCCGAAACATCCCTTCTCCATATTTTTTGGACCATCGCCGCAACTTTATTTGGATTCAGATTAATGAGCACAGACGTTGACACATTTGTATGTATGTTAGCTACATAGTTTCGAAAAATCAGCTGAATATATTGGTGAAAGCTGACTATACAAAAGGATACATAATTCCGAAATTGAAAATATATTTTTGATCGCCCCGTACCTTTCAAATATTTGAAGTTGGATAGTTAGTTCAAATGCAAAATATGATCGCCCTCTTATGTACTGTAAGTAACATCAATTGCACATGGATCTGCAGGAAAACGAATATTTTCTCAAAAAAAGTTCGATAAAAATTACCAAAAACAAAGTTCAACCCTCTGTATACCCGCCAGTTTTGATTCTAGAAACTTTTGTCATTTGAACTTTTTGATGCACATATTGTGGACTATTCCATTATAAAAATTCAGATCGATACAATGAAAATGAAATTCCGGATTTTTTGAAAAATCGTCAAAATATCGAACTTTGACCCCCTGTAGAATCCAAACGCGGGCATTCAGAGAGTTGGCGCAATGATAACTTTTATTCAGGATGGCATGGGCGACATCATATTGAAATTTCAGCGATTTTCACCGAAACCGGTTTTCCATAAGATTAGTGCGGGGTCCTTTGTCAATGAAAATATTCAGTGAACTCTTCAATACTGTAAGGTACTATCTTCAACAAAAGGAGACTCAGTTTTCCCTTGAATTGCTCCAACTTATTAATAGATTTATATTCAGTAAATTATATAATTGAGAACCAAGTATTTCATAAGATTTCTGACGAAATGTCAGACGAGTTAGAGGAATATAAATATCTTTATTTTTTCTGGTATTATGATGATGTATCGATTCATTTGTTATGAATCCATCGCGGTTTTTGTAAACATATATTAACAACTCCATAATATATAAACCATTAATTGTGATAATATCATACTCTCGAAATAACTGACGACATGATGTCCTAGCAGAAACATTAGATATACATCTTACTATTCTTTTTTGTGTAATAAACACATCTTTCATATTAGAAGTGCTACCCCATATCAAAATTCCATATAGCAATCTGGATTGGATTTGTCCAAAGTAGAATAACAATAGTCCTTGTCTGTTCATAACATTTCTAAGCAATCTGATTTGGTAACATTTACTATTCAAACTTTTCATAAGATTCACACAATGGGTGTTAAATGTTAAATTAGTGTCCATACTGATTGCTAAAAACTTTATGCATTTCGATTTTTGAATAATCAAATCATTCAATTTGAGATCAATTTCTGGCATGTTTCCATAGTGTTTCAACTGAAAATGCATGAGCTGAGTCTTACCTGGATTGAGAGAAAAAGAATTAGTGGATAACCAGCCAGAGAGACTCTGAAGGGTGGATTGAACAGAATTTTTCAAAAAATACTCATCCTTTCCTGAGAACAAGAGTGTAATATCGTCTGCATATAAACATGAAAACGTCCCTGGTAATATTTCAGGTAACTGATTTATATTTAGAGCAAATAAAATCGGCCCCAGAACCGAACCCTGAGGTACACCAATTTTATTATGCATGTGTGTTGATATGAGCTGTTCGTGAACATAAATGATTTATGTGATATTTTAACACTTTGGGTGCGATTTGTCAGATATGATTTAAACCATTCATGTGGTTTGCCCCTAATTCCTGAATTATAAAGTTTATTCAATAATGTATGATGATCAACACAATCAAAAGCTCGACTCATGTCACAAAACACGGCTACAGGACAATTTTTTTCTTCCAGATTTTCTAATATTTTATCATGAATGGAATATATAGCTGTCATCGTTGAACGGCCTTCACGAAAACCGTGTTGATTATTATGAATAATATAATTTTTCATGAGAAACCCCATCAGAATAGTCATCATGGCATATTCGGAAATTTTTGATATAACAGATGATTGTGACACCGGTATATAATTCTCCATGTTTTGTGTATCACCCTTTTTGAATATAGGCGTTTTCAGCGAAATCTTTAATCTGGATGGAAAAATTCTATTTTTGAATGATTCATTTATGATATGAGAAAGAGGTTTTGTGACATCAGTCGAAATCTGTTTCAGAACATGTGCATTTCCTATGTATGATATCAATTTGGTTAAAATTTAACTTGCTTGGTATATTAACATTTAGCAGGAAAAAGTGATTTCTATATAACCCAGTGCCCTTTTCAACAGAGAGTGTGGAAATTCTTTGATTTCACTCCTTCCACTAAAGATGTGATTTCCCAATTCAGTTTCGGAAAAAAATAAAAAAAACTGCTTCAAAAATGATATACTGACCCCGATTTTTGTCTGAACATCAATCTTTCAACGATCAAAAAAACCCCCAGGCCAACACCACTAATCTTGTTCATATTTCACTTAGCAATGTTGTAGTAATAAAACACCTACATGAACACCAAATTGATTCGAAGTAGATTCATAAAAACCGAAATCGTGATCCGTACAAAAACCCACCCAGCAATCAATTAATCAAACCCATCTGCGGGTCAAGTTCAATCCACCGACAAGTAATTACCAAACACATTTTTTGTGCCGACTCAAATTAATGAGTCCATTAATTTTATTGTGAAACTGCGAGATCAAACAAGGATGTTTTATCCGTGCAGTAACGGACCGGTATGCAAGTATTTAAATCTTGCAGACATTTATTGTGTCGCGAACCATTGTTGGAATGTTTGAGTTTGCTCGTTTCCCGGAGCGGTTTTAGACTTGGGCTTGTCGACATGGAACTGTCGCAATGAAGGAAGGTTTCAGAAATCAGGACGTTCACTCGATATACATAATATCACTGGCCGTTAGTGAATTAGTGGAATTCAATGCTAGGAAAACCCAGGCATGTCTCTTCTCAAGGAAAGCCGATCTATCATCACCTAGTATTCATATGTCAGGAGAAACTATTCCTACGAAGTCAAGTATCTCGATGCTAGGAATTACGATCAGGGAAAATCTTTCATGGGAAAACCATGTGAGATCGATCGCTGAAGGTGCTTCCCAGAAACTTGGATTTCTATTTTGTGCGAAGAAATATTTCACTTCTCGTCAGCTTCAAATGATGTACAAGGCTCAGATACGACCTGTCTTGGAATATGGTTCTCTTGTGTGGAGTTCTGCACCAAAACATTCATTAAGGCTTCTCAAAACTATTCAGAAAAAGGCAATCCGTTTTGTTGGTGATTCTTCGATCATTGACTCGCTCACTTCATTGGAATATCGTAGGAGTGTTGGAGACTTGTCTCTCTTCTATAGATATTTTCACGGTCGGTGCTCTTCTGGTTGCACCCTTGGCAATATCTACTCGGATGACTCGACGAGTACAGAATTCCCAAATAATGGCAGGTTGCTATATAACTTTTTTCTGCAAATGATTTGTTTTCCGATATACGGGGTATTATTCGAGTTTCTTCTTCAACAAATTCTATACTTTTCATGTATCCTTCTGTAACTTAGTATAACTACTTCTCTTCGGGCTTGAAGGCCGTCGTTCTTTGGAATTTCTTCCTGACGTTTCGCTAGCGCGAGTGGCCAGCTTCTTCAGAGGCTTATTCATCTCCGATGAATAAGCCATCGGAGATGAATAAGCCTCTGAAGAAGCTGGCCACTCGCGCTAGCGAAACGTCAGGAAGAAATTCCAAAGAACGACGGCCTTCAAGCCCGAAGAGAAGTAGTTATACTAATAACCTCGGCCGCGAAAGCCTTAACCATTTTGTCTTCTGTAACTTGTCCGGATATGGAAATTAAATTTCTGGAAAAAGAATGGTACGCCACTGAAATATTCAAAACTGATGATCATTTTTAAATTCCCCGTCTAATTCGTGGTGAACAATCTATTTTGCCTTTTTTGTACGGAACGTCGTTTCATGCAAAAAGAGAAAACATGTTAACTCCTAATTTTCATTTCTCCAATACATTATCCAGTAGCGACACTGTGAGGCTTGTGTCAACAATCTGTTAGATGCGAATATTTCAAAAATTGAATTAAACTGAGAGATACTTGCTGGAGATCCATATTTGACAAAAAATATCATAGATACTCACTTAAAACCGCGACACTTTTTTCGGTATACAATAGCTTTCTCAAGCAGGATAAATGAATTACTACTATTTTAGTAACCTAATGATTATTTTCAGTTGTATCCTCCTTGTTATTATAAAGCACTGAATCATCAATCTGCTAGGCCAGTCCTTTCAGAAAATGTCTGTGAAAAGTCTGGGAAGGTAGGGAGAAAGAAAGGGGTGACTGTCGTAATTTCGTGATATGGTTTTGAAATTGTCCTTTCCGACTGTCTGTTATCGAAAGTAATACCACAAGACTCAAATTATTATCGAGGAATTTCCATTTCTTAACGAAAAATCTGTTATTCAGCAAAACCAGCAATCATTTAGGTCTCTCATATCCGTGTATTGTATGAAAAGAGAAGGTCACTGCAGAGATATGTAGGTGTGTGCTTGAGTACGTAGGTTTATACGTTTAAATATATTGAGGCAAATTATCATCATTAATCTATAGATAATTAATCAAATAATGATTTGTTTGGAGAATAGCATTCCATAATCACGCATACGTGGAAACCAATTATTCCAGGAAAAATTTTTGAAAAACATTTTTATATAATATTATATATTTTGACGCAGAAAACAGCTTCTATCTGAAACAGCCTCTTTCCATCACATCAATCATTTACAAGGCGAAATACCAGAATGGAACTCAAATTAAACTAAAACTGAATTGTTCCCTCTGTAGCTTTCTGGGTTTCTGACCTACCACAATCTGTGTACAAGTGTAGAAAGGTATACTTCTACTTCTGTCTACCTCGACAAGTTGCTGTGTTAATTGAAGAACAGTTTCTTCTGGATAGAACAAGTGCAATTAGTCTCATAATAACTTCTCGTATAAATCAATTTTGCTATTAATGAAATTACAAAATATATATCTGCTTGCATTCTCAAAACTTATACGCAAATTCATTTTCAAATGCAAATAATTCCTGTTGGAAATTTTCATAATTGACTTTTTTTGATATCTGACTCAACATTTTGTCCTTCAGGAAGGGCAGCCATCGGCAATTCATGTCAAGCAAACTCGTAGAGATTCAATCGTCCTGTCAGTATCAGTACCAATTTTTTTCTCCTGAAGATGCTTACCTTGTTAGCGAAACAAGCGTCTAGTGCAAAAATATCAGTTTGTTAGGATAAATGATCTCTAGGAAATTTTTCAACTTATACACCAAAGGTTTCAATCCCATCGTTTATTCCTTCTACACGTTTATATTCCAATACCAATTGTTATCTTTTCAGATTTTGGTAGGTCAGAAACCCAGAAAACTACAGAGAAAATATTTCTCCACCACAAAATAAGACGTTCAAACAGTACTTGAACTGTTTTTTGTACAACTGTCATTGAAAGTGACATCTTTGATGGTTGTCAAGAGTATTGAAAGATGAAGTTCACAAAGTTGCGTGTTGAAAATATTTTTAACAATAGTGTTAAAAAAATTTTCAACACCATTTATTTTCAAAGAGCGCACTCGACTTTATCATTGCAAACTTGCTCCAATCCACAAAGTGGTCGAGTTCCATATTTCCTATTTCTCTTCTAGATAGGCTAAGAAGATGGTTTCGCTGAAATTTCCTTACTCGTTTTTAAGTCTACGTCAGTTAAGAAAATTTGAATATTATGCGATGTTGTACTACTGAGCAGAAGTTTTCGGTAACAATTCAATTATAGCACTTTTGGCAGCTTCTTCAGTATCATCAGGAACACACAATTCTTCTCTATTGTTCTTCATTGAACACCAGCAAGAACTTTTAATGTGACTTCAAATAAAACGAGTGAGCTGTGAAAAACTGTTTGTTGGTAACCAGGTGATTCGGCGTCATCTGACACGGCTATTTCACAGCAAATGCGATAACATGAAAATAGTCAACTGACAAGAGATGTCAAAATGTGTTTTTATAGAAATATAAAATTTATTTATTTCATTATGAAAACAGGACAGTTGTGAGAAAAAAAATTCGTATGATATTTGTGTTGAAAGTAGGTTTTATTTTGTTCGTGAAATGCTCAACTCGCTACGCTCGCAAACTTTTCCACACACAAAATGAAACTTATAACTTTCCTATCGTTAATAATTCATAGGAACATCTACTTTTCGAGTACTCCGGAACAACATCGAAACTGGTATTTTCATCCGAGTCTCACGACAATATGTAAATATTTCATCTGCCTATTTATTTTGAAATATTGATGGGATTCTTATACACCTGGCTGCGTTGCGTAAGAATAATAACCGTTTCCTGTATCAACAGTGCAACGAAGATGATAGAGTGTGTTTTCAAGTAAATGTTGGTTAGTGATGACGAAGTGGTGATTTGGAGCAAGATCAGAACTTGAATCCTCCTTCTAGGATATGAGGTATTTGAGCATCATTCTACACTGTTGCAAGTTTTGTCCAGTGATTATGAAGAAATTAAGTGTTTCTGCAAAAATTTGATGAGAAAGTGCCGAGACGAAAGATTTGGAATTTATTAACGTCGTACGAATGTTTAGTATTCTCTATCGAAATATTTTCATTTTCAAATAACGAGTCCAGTTTTCAAGAGTATCAAATGGGTTTTTTCGATAATTACATTGAATGCATCTTTCAAAGTGAAGAACTGATGATAAAGTTGAAGTCTAGGCAACCAAAACACAGAATTACAGCGATTAATAACTGAATCCTATCTAAATTCGCTCTGCGGTCTCATTTCAAGGCATGATATATTTCATGGATTAAAACCATTTGGTGAAAAGTACGACGCTAGTCATGATAACACTTTTTTGATGAATATTTTGTTGAATTTACATTTTATAAAATTTAATATTCTGTGAATCATTAGGAATCCTGTTTTTTTCTGTGAGTAATACCAATCAAGCAACCAGCTATAGATAAAACCACGACTCCGTAGGGCGAGTGGTTTTATCATACTGGTGGTTGCACTAATGGTATTGCTAAATAACAGTTTCAGGGTTAAGAAGTGAAAATTAATCGATAACATTTTGAGGTCTCGTGGTATTACCTTCTAGAATTCATAGTTAGAAAACACAATTCTATCAATATCATGAGTGAGAGAAAAGTCATTATTCGTAGAGCCATTTGATGAAGAAAAAGGGGGGAGTATGTTACTCGTGGTGAAGAGAGCGATACAACATTTTTCGTGAATTGGGAAAGAGGTATTATAATACATCATTTAAAAGGCGTTTTCCTTCACTATTGAACTGGGGGCTTTCTATTGAACACTTTTTAGTTATGTGATATAGGGACAATTACACCGCTCTGCTCCAGTTATGGTTCATCTTAGCCAGGCTTTGTTGCTATTGATTTGCTAATCATATTTCTTGTTTCTCAGCGATTGAGTCAAGTTCAGGTAAATCTCTTTCAAGTAGAAGGGGTGTAACTGGCCCATAGAGTTCTGACTGAATGACAGATGTGTGTCATGACAATGAATCAAAACATCTGGTCACCATTTTTTTGCGGAAAGCGTGTTTAACTATGGTGAATCCTTAAGAGTGGCGTTGCTCTACTCGAGGTCATTTTTCGCAAGAGCCCAATCGAAATTGTTGATTTTTTCGAGTGGGAACTGAAATCGTATCAAAGACCCGACTTTTACCACAATACAACCAATAAATTTTGTTTAATATTTCTGGCTGACTTCGGACAACCCCGCCTTCACGTAATACCCAAATTCACATTCAATTAACGGCTGTAATTAAAGAATCAATAACAGCGGCAGAATCGTGTAAATGCAAATGAAACCGAAGAATATAAAACACGATACTCCTACAACAAAACTATCGGGCATATTGCCTAGATAAAATCAACCGATAATAAATTAGCCTCCTGCATAAGATGCTTTCTTTTATTTTTCGCCCGCTCCCGCTATTCGCATACATAATACATGAAAATTTCATAATGTCTTCCTGCTACACGAAAGATATGTATCCCAGTTTCGGAATTTTAAAATTGTAATTATTCCTTTGCATACAATGCCGGATTGCCCATTATTTTCAAAGGTTTCTTTGTAGAAATGCTCTCGCTTTGGTTGGGGTTCTCGACGTGCACTCGAGTTGTGGTTAATATTAGCTCTCATTTATTCAAGATATCGAGTTGGCGTGGGGTGTCATTTGACTCTTGCGACAAAGGAAAGGAAGCATTGCTGGAAAGGCTGGTAAATGCGAATGAAAGTATTCCCCCTTTTCTTTTGATCCCACAACTTAAATAAGTTGTCTGGATTACATTTTACTATGGTAATATGAATTGACATGAATGATACTAGGCAGATAATTTTTCAGTATTATTCGCGATAGAAAATAAGATCGTAGCGTTAGCGCAGAGAAATGCGGAACTTTCCTTGGTTAGATTGTCATGTTTTCATTTGCATGAGCTTCGATGTTCTCGTGTTCCTTTTGTTCGAGAAATTTTCAATTTCTCTTCAAATTCGAAGGTTTTTCATTATCAGAACCTTGTAAAGTTCGAAAGACTCAAGGTTGTTTCCAGATGGGACTTGGATTTATGAGTTTCTGCTATCAATTCGGGCTTACTGAAAGTATATTGCATAATTTTATGATTGATGTACACCTGAAATAATTGAAAATAACGTCTCTCAGCTGGAAAAATTCACTTCGATCACTCAAATATAAAATTTATTCGATGTATTTGAGCAATGATGAAGTATCAGATGTGGCAGCTGGTTGATGTGATTCTCCCTAATTAGAATCATGCATCACACACTAAATAATATATTACCACCCATACCGTAGAGATTTTATCAATTAACTGATTTATATCCAGAACTAGAAAACAACAAAAAGGAAATATATGCTTACAATATATGACAAGCAGCAAACTTTCCAATTATTTCACTGGAATATTTCCAAACTTCTTGCAAATCTTCATAATCGCTATCAAAGCTCAAACACATACAAAAATCATAAAAATCCAGAATGACACAATAGACCTATATAAACATGCAAACTAGAGTATGGCGATCCAACCATTGAGTGTTCTCGATAGGGGGCGTATCGCTTATTTTCTAAAGCGAATATATGTGTCGAGAGAAAATCTGGAATGAGTATTGGAAAGAGATCAATTTTGATTTCATTTTTCAGTCATTTGGCACTCCTCACATGGAAAATGTTTCGTCAGAAACATCAAAATTTCTCAGACTACTTCCCCTATCTTTCCAATTGGATTTTGAATGCCTCGTATTATCTCCATAAGAAAATTGAGTGTATCTATGCCAACTCAACATGAAACATAACAATAATATTCAAAAACATATTTTTTGAATCACATTACAATTTTCGTTGGAAGGATGTTATGTATATGGAAAAAATAATTTCAATATATGTGTGTAATGTTCTAACAACGAAACAATGTTTTCTCACCAAATATCCTCACTGATTTGAATTTTGTTTAAAATTGTTAGTACCGAATCCCATTAGCGACTTATGAGTATTCTGTCATTTGAATGAATTAATACTCAAGGAATCATTTGATATGCATAATTAATCAATTAAATACATGCATCACAAACAATTTGTGTGATTAGTGGCTTATATTGCTATTTAAGAATTCAGTAAGAGCCTTAACATCATAGCTCCAACATAACGAAAAATAAAGAATGATGAGTTTTTTGCAGAAAGTTTTTTGGGAAAGTGTCCGATATTCAAGGACGATTCCTCAGTTATTTATGAAATAAAAAGCGGAAGTGCGCAAGGATATACAAGGTGTTGAAAATGCATTTTTATTTTGTTTTTCGTGAATATAACACTAATAAGAAATAAAATTTGACAGAACATGACATGACAGAATAATATAGAAATATTGGAATGAACTTAGTAGCCTTCTTGTTACTTTTATGTCTCATATTAATGGTATGTGTCATACAAAAAAAATATAGGAGGGAAATTTTCAGTTCACCTCCACGAAATAAGAAATGAGCTCGATATAAATCTACCGATTCCAATATCAGCAAAATTGGGAGCTCCTTTATATATAACGGAAAAAAATGTTTAACCATTTGCCAATTGAGATCGAAGGCAAAACATGTTACAGTAAATTTAGAAAGGCCGTAAAAAATCTTCTGATATGAAAGGCTTATTACTCTTCAGACGAATTTAATTCAGACAGTGTTTAAAGAGTGTTTTAAGAGTGTTGGAACTATGTCGCTATTTTCAACTTCGGATCGCTTCACACATTTGACTCTGAACTGTAAAGTTTGAAAATGTAGGTACCTACCGTGATATTATATGCATTCAGTTTTATATTATCATGCGTTATAGCTTTTATATTCTTTTATCTATACTTATGTGTTGCATGAGAATATTTATTACTATTGACTTTGATATGTATCGTATACATTTTTACTTCCTGACTACTTTCAACTCCAAAGTGCTAAAATTACGAAATAGTCAAGTACTGTAAAACATTTATCTTTCAATTTTTATGTCTTATAATTCTTAGACTTGTAACACTTTGTCAATGGGATTTTATATTCGACAATAAAGTACATTTTGATTTCATTGATTTGATATTTTGTTGTAGCTATTGAACGACAAACTATTGGATAGAGCAAAAGGAGAGTATACGGAATAAACCCGAACAACAATATTATGTCGAATATATAGACCAATTCAGTTTTGCTATGGAATCCAATCTAAAAAACAGTTTTCCATAAACTAATGAATTATCTGTTATTCGTCTAGCTACTTTGTCCATTATTACCTAATTTTCCATTCATAACTCACCGAACAAATTGCCTGTTTCTGAAACTAGCAATGATATCGGATACACCTTGGCGAAGGTCAGAGTTCACAAACAAATGTTGTGAATCAATCCTGGCTATTGATTCTCCATCGCTCGTTGATATGAAAAAGTCCTTATATCAGGTGAATAGTATTCGGTAATTTATACCGTTCCGTATGCTATTTGTAGCACTCTCTGCATATAATTTTGAGTAATGGCTTAATATCGTGAATTAGCCGAAATTATGAAATGTTGTAGTGCTTTTAGTAACACTTAAAAGCTGTGTATCCCAATGTCACTAGTGCAACTAATTATGATGTATTGCTGTCGCTCTGTGAAGTAAAATGTTTCGTGTCATGCGATGACCTGAGCAAAACATCGAGCTTCTCGTACTAATGAAACAGAACAAGTATCAAAAAAATTATGTCGATGATGGGGGATAGAGAGGATTCGTGACAAACTAAATTTATTCAATCGTACCTGAAATGTAGATAATTATAATGGGTTCATTTGAACATTCAGGGCTCCTATGGAGGATGATAAATGTGAAGCAGACTTTGCAAATGCCAAGTGCGTTTCGTCCATTTTTTCAAAATTTGCACCAATTCATGCGTAGCGGGCTACAATTTCATGCAGATAATGGAACATTTATTTTGTTCTATGATTGATAAAGGTTAGAATTCCTATTGCTCATGCAATTTACTACATCGGAACCTGCAAAATAATTCATCAGATCGAAAAAACTATTTTCCGCAAATCGCTAGGAGATTTCGACATTCCACACAAATTTTTTTAAAGAAAAGTCGAGATTTCCTTACTGTAAGGAAATTATCTTTTTCTATCCCCACCCGTAAATATGCTGATTTCTTTTAGTTCACATAACGGATAAGTAGGCGATTCCAGACAACTGAATGGATATGATTTCATATCCACACAAGGTAGGACATGAATTCCACCAATCACAGAGAACAAAATAGCTGGTTACCTTGTAGAAACGTCACCATTTTGATCTGTCTCGACACGAAATCCAAGTTGTTTCATTCAAGTATACATTAATGTTCTTATATTTGAAATACTCTATGTTTTATTGAGTCAAGCTTGAATTGTCACAACTGATGTTTTTTTTTGAGGAATTGAAGGACTTACATCCTCACATCTACCAATTATCAACTGAAATTATACAGTCCATGTGGCCTAGTGGTTAAAGTGCTAGCCCCTTAACAAGATCTACTCTATTGTCGCGGATTCAAGACCCAAAACCGACTTCTTTGCCTCAACCAGCTCTGGAGTAGTCCCAGCAATTTAATTTGTAAACATCCTTGACTAATACGTTTTCACAGTACCCAAGTAATTTCATTAAAATTCTCAAAGCACCATTCATTTGTGTTCTTTTAACATAACATGCCGTTCCTTCTGAAAAAATCTGTAAAAAAAATACGAAGAATAATGTTTCGAAAACTGGTGTGTTGATGAAAAATTTGAAGTCATACCAACAACTTTCGATGAAAAATCGCGAATACATGAAAACTGAGATCAGCTTTATCGATAGCAAAAATTCAACGCCATTTAATTGGAAATGGGTGAAGTATCTTCAAGGGTTGACAGAATATCGAAAAATTAATGAGAAAATTTATACAATTTGATATTTCAAGTGGATGAAATTCTTGTATCCAATGAGATAGTACAATTGTTGAATTTATAGACAGATTATTTTGGGAGGTATCCTCAAGCCACTTGCAAGATTGATATCCTTCAAGTTGAACTAGTTCGATTTCAAGTTCTTCGAGAGGCTTGAGACGGATGTTTCTCAAGTCACTTAGGAATGATAGTTCTTGAGTTGAATCAGTTTGATCTCGGCATCGTACTAGTTTCTCAAGATGCTCGAGGTAAATGCGCCCAAAGGCATCTGAAAATAAAGTTTTTTCGAGTTGAAATAGATCGATGATGAGACCGAGGTTCTTCGAGAAGTTTGACAGTGATGTTCTTCAGAGAATTGTGTTATCATTTATATACTGATTTCAGCTGAATCTGGGTCGCCTGTGGATGGTTGAATTAGTGGGATGATCGAAAGACATTTCCGATGACTAAACGTTTCGATTTCTTAAGGCGTGTTTATATTGATGCAGGTAGTCTGGAGTGTTAATTACTTCTGTCAGGTTCGGGGAATAATCATGATTATTAGTTGCCGCACTACCTGCCGTGATTTCATTAGCTAGTCTTGATTTCCTTAGAATGGGATTTCAAATTATGTTTAGACTCAACGATTCTTCTTCTCTGTTGGAATTGTCTGTATGTTTTTGGATCTCTATCGCTTCCCCTACCAGTCGGTTATGGTATCGAAACGTCGTGAGAACACTAAACTTAAAACTTGGTTACAACATTTTTTTCATAACATTTCATTCGATTTCTTCATTTACATTTTTTGTATTCCACATTCGATACCTCAATTTTCTTGTCACAATATTATTTCATTTATTTCGTTATTTAAAATTTTTTTTCGACTCATATTTCATATTCAAATTCTCGATTATTTGTAACAACATTATTTTTTTTTGATCAATCAATCCCTAATTTCATTATTGACCAGAAATTTGATTTTTGATTTGATTTTCCCACTTGTATTTTTATCCTTACGTTCTCAGCAACAGATTTCAACAGATTCAATAATATAGACAACGGAAGTCCGAATCATTACCATTCAACTTTAGGACTATCTCATTATTGAGGTAAATACCACTTGAGATCTACTTCCCACCTCTCAAATCAACAACCGGTTCGGAAATTACCGACAACGTATCTCTTTGAAAAAAAGAAGTATGAGCTGTCTCTGTCCCATGCTCTCTGCTATTATGGGTATTATGGAAAAGTACTTGAATTCACATCATTATTTCAGAAATATCCTCTGTTACCCAGTTGTAGCGAATATCAAAGGGAGGAACTCGCTCAGCATCTTATTTAATGACAGCAGCACATGCAAGCGTTGTTTATTTATTTTAACAAGGATGTTTTCAGCAGATAAACTCAGAGAGACTTGGAATTTCCGGATGTATTGTTTTGCAGTTGTCGGGCATCGAAACTAGGCGATTTTTTGAAGAGTCATCGTGTTCGTTTGTTTCGGTATTTGGAACGGAACTACATTGAAGGTAGAGTGCTAGTACGCAATACAAAAGAACGTTTCAAGTGTTGTTTTAGTATCATTCGATCGTCTTGCCCAGATTGATTTATGAAAAGCTCATTATCTGGTCTCGAAATTGAAGAGGTTCGGAAGTGTTGGGTGTCCTCAAAATCGTGAGACAGAACTGCAGGAAATGGTGAGGTGCGAAATGAAAAAAAAAACAATGAATGATTAATAAATGATAAATGAAAAATAATAAATAATAAATAATAAATAATAAATAATAAATAATAAATAATAAATAATAAATAATAAATAATAAATAATAAATAATAAATAATAAATAATAAATAATAAATAATAAATAATATATAAAAAATGATAAATAATAAATAATAAATAATGAATAATAAATAATAAATAATAAATAATAAATAATAAATAATCGACAACAAACTGAGTAATTCTTGAACGTTTCAAATTGACTACACCTACCCACTGAGTTTCGATATATATTGCACCATACTATCGAAAAGAATACTCAACAATATGGGTTTCGGGTGGATGAATGAATGACTATATAATTTTTTTTCCTCTGTCGCTTCAAATTGCCAGTTATCTTCTCAATCGAAGGATTCATTCTTTATTGCGTAAACCTTTGATCACACTGAGCATCTTTATTTCCAAAATGTTCACGAAATTCGAACTCTTCCAAGACAATCCAAATCAAATATTCGAAGGTTACGTATATTTTCGGAGATACAGACCAATTTTGTGCTGGAATTACTCCATTTTTCACATCAAAGTTTTTTATGACATACAAAATTTGTAATGTTTTCATTAAACACCACAAAAATCCTTGTTTACTAAGATTAAATATTTTCGAGCAAACAAAATATTATTGTTTCAAAAAATGAATCTTCCTTCAAAACCTCAAGAATTCGTTGGGATGTCATAGTTCAATATCGATTTATTTGCGATGTTGCCGGCGTTGCCGCAGTCATTGTTATTGTCGAGAAATGGATATATTTATGTTGCCTTCTGGAGAAAGTGAATTATTTGTAACAATAATGTTTTTTTATGTCCTGTAATGTTATGAACAAGAAAATGAGCGTCTGTGGTTTTCTGGTACAAAAAAGGAAAATATGTCATAAACAACAGAGCTTTCATGTGAAAAATGGTGAATTCTTCTGCTAAAATTAGCCCACATTTCCGAAATGAGACGTGACCGCCGAAAATTTTATTTGGATTTTTTTTGTAGACCAGCCCGAATCTCGTGAATTGCACGACAAATATTTTGAAAATCAAGATACAGAAAAAAGTAAACAACATCAAAATGGGGGAAAGTTTATTTATAATGAAAATTCATTCGAAAATACACTAAAGGTTCACTGTCCTATGTAATAACGGTTCGGAATATGAAACTTGGTGTGCAAAAGGTCCTGATGTGATTTTCTGGTATTGAAATGCACCACATCGTTATTTCAATTTTTCCACATTTTTTTAGGAATCATACACCATAAATAATGCGTTACCAATATTGATACCTATCTATTTGAATACAGTAAGTGATCACTCAAATTCCTGATACTCCTCCCAGATTGTGATTCCAAAATGACGATTTGAATATTTCCATTTTACTCCGAAAACAATATTCAAACAATATCAGAATTTGCATATATCTATATTGCAGTATCATGCCAATATGCCACCCAGATTGATATTTCAGTACTGTAATCTACGCTCCCAAACAATGTCGAAATTGGTTATATACTAAATATCCATGCGATATTGAAATCTCTACGTTGTTTAACGTTCATTATCACCTGATGTGGAAATCCTGATATTGGTAATAAGTTATCAAACTCATTTATTATCAGTATTTAACCTTACAATATGCAGTTGAAATTTATTTTCAATATCATACCAATATTCATATTGAAATATCGTTTTCTCAATATTGATATTAGTTCTACATCAATTTTTCCACTCACGATAAACCTATATTGGACCAATCGGAATTCGGTGTTCAGCCAATATGATGTGCTACCTGGTAATACGCCCAAACTATTGATACGCCACTGCCTAGATTATTCCCTATCAGTTAACGACCACTCGTTTCGCTATTCATTCGGAGCTCAATCCTCCCCAGCGCAGCGGTCTCAAGTAGCAATAAGTGACAGTTACATAACTATCACGTTCTCGGAATCTCGAGAAGTTGAGAAACAGAGATGGTACTAGGTAATACCGGTTTTCAAGAATTGTAAACGTTCGTATATTTACACAATGTGGTACGATGCGAAATAATTATGCATAGAGAATTGAATGTCAATTCATATTCAACCGGCTGCATAATGATTTGTGCCGGAACCATCACGAAAGTTGATAACAACATAGGATCTACCCATTGGAAAATTATTACAGAGATGAATTTATCTGAAATCAGCCATTTCTGATATATAAATGATATATAAATGTGGGTGAGTGAAAATTCAAAATGAAGAGCTCTGTTTCAGTATAGAACATCTATGATTGCTGACTGTCACAGCCATATAAACAGGAAAATAGTAATAACTGACATTATTTGGCTATGAATAAGTTATATTTGAGACATGCTTTTCTATCGAAGAAGAAAATATAAGACAATTTTCAACGCTTGTGTGTCACTGTTAGGTGCTTATCAGAAAAGGAGTCTTTGGGATTTCAGCCACCATAAATATTCCAAAGTAAGCACAATTTTTGAAGGAGTTTTGAAGGATAACAAACAAACAAGGTAAAAGTCTAAAGCGCAAGGGACTTCTCAGTGATATTTGAAAAAAAATTATTTTAAGAACGCATAGATAATTTGAAATGCTTAAAGAAATATAGAAACGAACCTTCTTTACATCAAGTTATAGGGGAAGAAACATATTATGAAGATATCAAGCCAAATACTATAAATCAAAGACAATACGCGTGTTCGCAATTATTATTATAATTGTTAAAATATTAAGAGTTTAGGTTCATTGAAAAAAGATCCCTGAGCAAGAGAGGTTCGACAAGACTATAAGTTCACAAAAAAGGGGTGGGAATCCTGTACTCGTCGAGTCATCCGTGAAGATATTGCCAAGGGTGAAACATAATAATTCAGAAGAGCACCGACCGCGAAAATATCTATAGAAGAGAGACAAGTCTCCGACCCTTCTACGATGCTCCAATGAAGTGAGCGACTCTGTGAGCGAAGAATCACCAACAACTGAATGGGTGATGGAGTAAGGCGTTTTGATACCTCCGTCAATTTTGAAATATACCTGTGTTCAAATGTTGAAATTAGAAATAATAATTATTTCTCTATGTCACTAAACTATTTCAATGCATAACAATAATAAAATGACTGTGTAATATTATCACTTTTCATAGCACACTCATCGTCAAATCAAATGAATAATTTTTTTCATGGAGCGCCGTATGAACCAATCTATTTCAATAATAAAAAGCAGTTCACCTGTATTGCCTTGATTGCAACACACTGTATGTTCAATATCGGCCTCGTTAAGAACTAGGTATAACTCAAACATAATCAAGTTACCTTTAAACGGCAGAACAAAAATAATACAGCAAGACAATGAATGTATTATATCAATCGTGAAACTTATCTTTCATTTCAGATCTTACATCAAAAGTATTTTGAAGATGAATTTACATTCACTTAGGTTTGATGAAGTATCCTCCCATACATCTATAATTATTACTGATTTTATCACATAACAAATTATGTTTATTTACATAGAAGATGTCCGTACCGGATACATCGCATTAACCAAAGTTTGTACTATGGAGAATTAAAGAAACACATCTCCACAGAAAAGCTTATTTATCTCTTGTGTGCAGAGTCTTCCTGATCTTGAACCGCTTTCAGAAATAACTTCAATCGTTCGAAGCCAAAGGAAAAATCACCAGAAAAACAAATTAGTGCTCGAAAAAAAAACACAATAAATTATGTTAACTACCAGAATGTCATGTCACTTGAAGTAAACCGGTTACAAAATGGTGTATTTATTCCCATCGGTAGGCAGATGGGATACATTGTGCAGTATTACAAATAAACATTTGGGAAGGTTCATATGTACAATCGCATGAAAAGAATGTTTCATTGTAAACATTGCGACGAGTGATACTTTTCAGTTCCCATGGAATGCTGATGACCGAGAGGTGTTTTGGGATTTCAAAAAATAAGGAAAGAATATGTATGATAAGTACCATGTTGAACAAACAAAAATGTTTACTAGTCAAGGGTTCTATTTTCTATTGAACTGAACAAAAATATTGTGAAAGATACTTGAGTACAGTATTTGAAACACGGATGGAATTGGGTGATACTTATGAAAATCTATGATGACGTAAGCTTAGTCATTGAGCAGACTTGAAGAGTGGTTATAAAGCAAATCATCTGAAGGAAAAGTTCCTTCAGGCCACTCTTAACTTATGTACACAATTGGTTGAAGTGCTGATACAAGTCAGAAATCAACTACTAAAATACAACGGCGTTGGATTATATCTGATTGGTGTCAGTGTCATTCCTATGCTATTAGAGTTACAGCTCTCAATTTTTGCTTTATTGTATGAAAATTTCCTATGAATGCCATCTATTTGATTTAATTTTCATAGGCTCCGTATACAAATTGAACAAGAAAAGTGATTTCAATGTAACCCAGTGCCTGTCGTGCTATATAGACAGGGAAGTAGCTGTTTTGTATCGACTTTCTCTTTCTTTTTGTGAATAAATAAAAATCGGAGAGCCGTGTCTGCATGCTTGGAACATAAGAGAAATTGTCGCCTAGGACAGACAGATGAGTCGGCAGTGGCAGAACACGCACTTGGAGAAGTCAATTACGTGATAATTACTTTAGGCGAAACCCAAGTGCTCGACAGGACTATTACCTACTATCCGAGATTACACAGAGAGGCAATAGATATACACACACATAATTACTAATTTAATCCAAAAAAAAAGGCCTGAGCATCAATAAATTATGGTTACCTGCTCTGGAGAATACATGACCAAAGCTAGAAAACAAGCCACGCCATCTCCATCAAAGCAAACTAAAGCAGATATATAGCCCACCAAAACGTGAACCAACTTATTATCTGTCCTTCCAATCCAGTGACTTTCCGTCGTTCTTAAAGATCTCTCTTATAATCCCTTTTCATAAGGGTGGACCTACTGATGACCCTCCCAATGACAGGCCGATAGCACTTGCAAAGATCATAGAAAATCTCGCCAAAATAAGAATTTTTTCCTTTTGTAATGCCAATAACATTCTCAGTCTACACCAATTCAGATTCCAAGAAAATAAAGGTACTAGTGATGCAATGTTCTCTCTACTAGAGAATGTATATTCCCAGTTCAATGCTAGAGAATCGGTTGCTGCAATTTTCTGTGACCTATCGAAGGCATTCGACTGTGTCAACCACGATATTTTTTTAAACAAATCATAAAAGTACGGCTTCAGGGGGAACAATCTTCAGTGGTTCCAATCATATTTATTGGGCCGCAAACAAATAGTTAGAACAACCGAGTGCTCTTCTGAACAGATCAATAAATGTGGTGTGCCTCAAGGTTCGATCCGTGGCCCTATCCTATTTCTGCTCTATATACATGATTTAGCTCTTATGAATTTGAATGCTACAATCACCCTCTTCGCGGATGACACCACCCTATTATGGCACAATAAAGATATTGCGGCACTGCATGAGACCATCTCTGCAGACATAATCAGAATAAAAGAATGATGTGAGTGTAATAAGTTGTCTTTCCATATTAACAAAACCAGCATTCTTACCATCCGCTGCACCCTACCTGAAATCGGCCTTGGTAACGGAATCATAGGAAGAGCACAAACGTATGAATTTCTTGGGCTGAGCATTGATGACAAACTGAGGTTCAAGGACCATACAATAAATTTGAGCAAGAGGCCAGCCTCAGGTTGCTACGCGCTGAGGGGCATCTCCACAGAACTAGGCTTTGCCCATTCAAAAACAGACTATTTTGCTCTCATAGATTCTCATATCAGATATGGAATTGCCTTCTGGGGAATTCGCTTCAGAGATTTATTTCAAATGATCTTTGTTCTTCAAAAAGAGCTGTTCGATACATGTGCAAAACCGATTCCCGTGTTGCATGCAAACCTCTCTTCAAAGCTCATGGTATCTTAACGGTAGCTGCCCTTTATATTTTGGAAACTATCAGCCTGTTGAAGAAACATCACTTATCTGATGGGAACCACTTTTCTTCATATAATACCAGCAGCCACAGTAGTAACATGGAGCTGCCTATTCCAACAAGCTCCTTAGTTAGGGACTCAATTATATATGGCATCAAACTTTTCAATCACCTGCCAGTCCAAATGGAGGAGATCGTGGCATACAATAGGTTCAGAAAGGTAGTCAAAATGCTACTCGTTGATGAGGCCTATTATACAGTTCAGGAGTATTTTGATGATACTTTCGACTCATGAAATACTCACGAAGCCATATATTTATATATATATATATATGCATTTATATATGCATTTATATGTCTTCGATTTGTGCTCATTTACCTTCCGCTCATCTTAATCTCAATCTGTATTTCACATCTTCATTTTTATTTATATTATGTTTGTCTTATTTATTCACATGTTTTGAAAGATTGTAAGATTATTTCTATTACTAAGAATAATTCATAAGACTTTGTCTATAAGTTGTATTTACTTCAGACAATAAAGTATATTGATTGATTGATTAAAGTTGTTTGTACTTTGAGAACGAAAACATTGCGTAGACTTTGATAATGCCTACCATAGCTGTAGGCGAAACGTCAGGAGTGAAAACCTCTGGACCACAGAAAACAAACCCGAAAAACACCTCAGAATCAGTTACCCTTGGCCGTGAAAGTTTACGTTCTATGAGTGAAACCCTTGCAAGTGGCCCTGAAAAAAACATGACTAAAATTTTTTTTTCTAAAATCCAGTTGAAATTTGAAATCTATTCCATTTTAGTCTGATGCACTCGAATCTTCTACCAATCTGTGTGTGTTATTTCGATTCCAGTTTCTCAATTTGTAACCCTATGTCAAACGTGTACTTTATTTTTGTTTTCTCACCATTGCATCAGCATAATTTCAAAATGAAAAAATAAAATATTTATAAACATATTCGTGTCAGAACTTTCTCTGTACGTATATTTTTCCTCTAACAGATGTTCGATTCAAATTTCAAAGGTATCATTTTATCTTTATATATTGTTTATATCTTCCATGTAATGTTTTTTCACTCAGGTCTACTTTTTTCTTTTTCCGTCAAATAACTGGAGGGAATTCTGGGAAGTGAAGCAGTTCAAAGAGATATACGTGTCAATTGCAGACAAGCTCCTCCAGACGGGTTCTTCAGATCTCAAGTAAACTCATTTTGAATGGTGTATACAATGTCGTCTGGTAGCGCATTTTGTTTTACATAAATATACACTTCCAAGAAATATAACAAGATGATATCGGATAACTTTGATTTCATAATAGGCTGTGCTTTTTCGTTGGTCTCGTACGTAATTGACTGGTTCATGGATAAACATAAACACCGCTGGAAAAAAAGTTAATTCAGCATAATAAATATTGAAAGATTATGTATGTTCTTACTGTTTGAACATCGTTACTATTTCATTTATTTATACACTTTGCTACAGGTTACACCCAACTACAGAACAGGGATATAAGTCAAATTACAATACAATACAATTACAATGAGTTTCAAGGACTTTAGTCGAGGTACTTTGAAATTAAGTACCTATTAGCAGAATATATGGGTCATTGGTTAAATTATCAATCAGTTTGAAATAAAAATTGTGGATAACAATCACGACGGTAACTCAAGCTTTTCATAGCATATCTAGCTAATAATGCATCTACAAGGAAATCCAATTGGTAGATAGATGTTGTCTGATCTATAGAAGAGGAGTTTTAGGCAACGCCGTTACTTTGTGATGAATGATTTGCCTGAATTCTAAGAAAATCAGGGCACAATATCGGACTCTTTACAAGTCACCGATTTTTGAAAAATTCTCATAATCTCTCTAGGAACACATTATGAAAATTGGTGACAAAGGAAAGAACATCTACTCAACTTATCCCAATCATTACTCTGGCTCACTTTCTACGATCAATTCAATCTGTTCCTTTATCAGCAATTTGAATTGGATGCACACCTTGAACCCGTTGGATTTATCGACCCATCAAACCCTCAGGCATTTACCTTCATCGAAATCTCGTCGAAAATTATATCGACCCATTTAAAAAACCGTTACCCAACGACATGGCGCTAAGCAGCACACCAACCTCCATATAAGTCCCGTCAATTACGAAATTTCAAGTGTTCTTCAAACTTCTTGAGTTTCCTACCATGCTGGAGGCCACTTAATTTTTACGTTGTTCCAGGAGCAACATCTTCTGCGTTGTTGTTGTTTGGGAAGTCAAGATGTCAATTATATGAGGTGATAAAGAGAAGAAAATTACGGTGTTGATGTAAATGTTGTCTGAGGATTGAAATATCTTTTTTTACGAGCGATTATGGCTGGATTCCATTCATGGTAGCTCCAACGGTAAGAAAGTCACTGCAATAAAAATTTGACATGGCTATTGAGAGAATGCAGGATATTCAGTTTGTTTTGAATATCATCAAGTATTGAATGAAACTTGCCTGATGATATATCCATTTGTGTCTTTTATAATGTTTTTTTTTTATTTTACGAATCTTCATCACCAAGTTAATAAATAATAGGTATGGATCAAAATATTTCGGTTCGAAAAGATTCATAAGAATTTCGTATTGTAGAATAGGAAAAACAATTGTGAAGTCATGATTTTATGGTGGATAAATCTTCTATTCGTAGTTTTCTGGGTTTTCAACCTACCACAATCTGGAAAAATAGTTATTAATTATGGATCACTGATCAATAGAACGGAATTGTTCTCATTTCCATCTCGGTATTGAAAATATATGAAACTCAGATCAATTACCCTAACACCAAACTGATATTTTTGCACTCGACGCGTGTTTCGCTAAGTTCATCATCTTCGGGACAAGAAAATTTTCAATTTTCGAGTGGACATATATCAGTTTGTTGTTCGGGTAATTGATAGCTAGAAAGAGTTTCAACTTCAACACTGAAGGTTGCAATCTCATCGTTTGTTTGAAAATATATGATTATATCAAAGGGCACTGATGAAAAAATATATGAGATATTCTGAATGTGAAAAAAATATTCATTCTTCTCTGAATATGAAACACAATGTTCACAAGAATGACAGAAAAATAATGATGGATTTTCAGATCTCCTACAGTTATACGTTCAGTTTCAAATCACAACAATAAACTTTATGATTGATGATATATTATTTCCTAGGCCAACAAATTTTATAGGCGTATAATTTAGTGCGGAAATGTCAAGTCGCACGTCAGAGAAGCAAGCACAGTTGATATTTTGAAATGTTGAAATCAGAAATATGGTTTGAAAGATATGCTTTCATCGAAACCATAGTTAAGTGTAAAAAAGAAGAATAAATTTTGAAAAGTATTACTGAAGTAACTCGATGTTGATATCACGAAAACTGAAATTGGCAAAGGAGAATGTGTATTCTTCAAATCATCCAGATATTAGGATTTAACAGTTGAAAATTCTCCTTGAATTCAGTTTTCGATAATACCGCAATTCCTGATAATGATAATGTTTTGCATGGTGTAGATTCTTTGACAGTTTCTCTCTTTTTGTTTGCACTTCAACTACGATATTTTTTGGTTATTTTGTCATTCGACATTCAACCATGGGAGCTTTGAATAATTCAGTAAATTAATGGATTTGCAACTTCTACTACTACTACTTCAACTCTATTTTAACGAGATATTTTCTTCGAATATTTCCATCGTATGTTAAAAATAGTATATGAAGCGGGACATTTTCGATCAATTACAGCGATAAATTCCCGGCGGGACATTTTCGGGCTGGTAAATACCCGGTGGGTATCGAAAAATACCCGCTCGGTCCGTGTATCTATGGTAACGATTGTTAAAATGTACACTTGTCATCTTGACAGGCATAAATATTGAATATAAAACGTCGTTGTTTTAACTCCGGAAATATTCTACCGAATTACACTCGTGCATTAAAATAAACCTGATAATTTTCCATTCAAGCATGTTGTCAGTAAAAAAACTGCATTCGGTTATTTTCATATTTTGCTAAAAGAGCCCTCCTTCTTCGGAGTCGGGCTCTTTCGACAAAACATGAAAATAAACTCATGCAGTTTTTAGACAGCATGCTTCCTTGGAGAATTATCGGTAATTTTGAAGCACTTGTGTTATTACTCCTGATAATTATCTTCTGAAACTCCTCATCAAATGCAGCTATGGATGGCTCCACGCTTTCCATCAAATTTTCATCATTACTCGGTTACCCCGATATATAAAAAGAGGCATGGAATTATTGATGCGGTATAATCATCAAACCAAGTATCATCTCATCAAATATACATTAAGTGCATAGCTTGAGTGTGGTTTCGTCTTTTGACTCGAAAAAGAGAATTACAAAATAACCACCAATAGAGTAATTTGATCGAATGAGTTATGAGTAAATAGTATATCATAAAGTTAGTTTGAAAAATTATGGGTTAGTGTGGAAGAATTGGTCATGAGTCCTGATACTCAAACTTTTGTCTGTCACCATATTGTTTGTTGATTAGGATGCATTGAGTTTTTTGATAGACAATAATGTATATTAAACTACAAGGGATTGAAGTCACTCTATCTTTCTTTGGGCGAGAAGTTCGGCAATATAATCCGGTGGGGTATACACTATTTTATACAATTATGCAGGGTAGAATAAAAAAAGGATAACTTTTTGCAGAATAATTCAACAAAAATCTAATGACAATGAGAGTTTTGATGAATTCTTGTCTATATTGTAGTACAGTATTCTTTTTTCTTTTTAATTGCATGAAATAAACATTATTATTATTATTACAACGTGCCTGTCACTGTGGCAATCAACAAAATGAATACACTCTTTTGGAATGTTAAGTCAAAAATTCCATATATCATAAAAAAATCTTTTATGATTAGAGTTTTGCAAGCATCTCAACTGCAACCGTGTTCTACGACAAGTTACTGTGGCGACAGAAATAATTCTTCGCTAAGACGAACCATGTTTCGAATTTAATCTCTAGGGAGTGAAAATTGCCACTTTGATCCCTGAAATCATGGATTGAAAGTATGCTTCCAATCCTTAGAGTGCATGACAATTATTATTTTCATTACAGTGACTGAGGCTTCAATGATTATTGGGGCGCAAACGAAGACGAACATATAAGGAAAACGTTGCTATATGCCTCACCAGAAACCGTTGAAGAAATAGGTCTGAACTAGGTTCGAAATTTGTTCTTTCCCAACCTTCAGAGTAGAAACTTCTGCAGGATATCTTTATACGCTTCTTTGTATGTTCAGTAAGGGAGGAGAATCATCATAAGTGAGTAGAAGGCTTGTAAGTAATCCACACTGTCCACAGTAATTGCAAATCCCATTACAAGTGGAATTTTTTTGTATGTATAACGTGGTATAGTGAAGCTAATATCATGCCCCCAAATTCATTGGCGCTCCCGATTAGAAATTTTGATAGTGACACGGTATTTGGCAGTTCATTCACATCTTCCCATTATTATATAAATAAATAAATTTTTATCCAATTATGCCATGTTAAGAGAGTTTAGTATTACAATACCACCAAGAACCTGTTCTCGATTCTTCATTTCAATCTGTGAATTAATTATTCGAAAGTGAAAAGGAATTTAGTGAATGAACTTGAATTTTTTCGTTCACTCAGAATATAGAAGATCATCGTTTGAGAAGAGGAGAAGAACATAATGAATATGTATGAAAGCGATTCAGAGGATTTTTTTTCTAATATTCTGCAGTCGATCACTCAAACAAATGTTCCAGATAGCAGGGTAATTGTTATTTAACTGAAGTAGCATTTTGGGGCTACTTAATGATTTTTTGGGATGCTTAGGATGTTTTCATTGCAGAAAAACTTGGTTGCACCTGAAGTTACTATGTTGATGAAAATAGTTCCTTGTGGATAAAAAGTACTTGCAGTTGATCGGCTGGTGGTCTAGCGGTCTAAACGTTGTGGTATATTTGATGAGGCAATTTTACTGCTAGTTCAAGCCACGGTGAGGGTAGAATTTTTCTGACTGGCTTGCTGCGATAGGCAATTGTAGGTTGCCTGGCTCGCCTGGATACCATTTCTTGTAGGTGGAATATCTTGACTGAATACTCCCACAGATACGGTAGCACTGTGGGTTCTTCTGGTTCCCCTACAGTTGGAATACAAATGCGCTACCGCAGTTAGACGCCCCAGAGCACTTCAGCCAAGATAATTGGCTGACCCTTTCCATCGAAGGATATGAATCTCGTATGACTGAAATTTGTCATAAAAATACAAGAAATAATATTCATAGATATTATTCATCTGAGTAATTGATTCGAAAACAAAATCAGCTTTCATTTTCGAAATCGATTCACAATTCGTTTTCTTCAATTTATCATCTCGAAAATCTGCCAAAAATCTGAGATTTGACATATCGTTTTGTGATTGGAGAGGAGTAACGAAGTGCAGTTTCTTTGGAGCATCAATTTTCCGAGCAATTTTCATTTTCGGTCATTACTCTCCCTCGCTACCATTTGGAAGTCATTCGATTCTACTTCGTGATCTCCGTCGAGCGTATATGTTCTGATAATTTATAAACATCCTATCTGTCTGTTTATAATGTACATGTTCTGTTCACTCTTTCGCACTTCGAGGGGCCTTGTTGTTTCACCGATGTACTTTCGTCCTCACGAACAAGAAATTTGATGAATACAATTTTTGTGTTCTCTCTTATGTTAGTTGATTAAGCATGCATCACTATAGAACGTAAAATGTTTGTTGTTTTTTATGTTGTTCTAATATAATTTGTTCAATCTCTTTAAAAAATATAAAATGGTTGTTATAGGAAATAGAGGTTGTGTAGTTGGTTGTTTTCCGTGTGGGTCGTTTTTTATATACAGATTCACACGAAAAAAATGCCCTGTTATGTTCCAATAATACCGCGTGAATCCAGGGACAGAAGATACCTACCAATTAACATCACCTTCGAATTTTCGAAATTTGTAATCTTCAGGTAAAACCTCCTTCGGCAACGAGTTTGGCTGTTTTATTGAAAAACTGTTACTGATCAAGAGAGGTTCTAAAGGTCTCAGAGCTCACAACAAAGGGGTGGGAACCCGCACTCCTCGGGTCATTCATGTGATACTGCCAAGGTTATAACGACAGTTCAGAAGATCACTGATCGAAAAAATATCTATGGAGGAGAGAAAAGTGTCCGACTCCTCTATGATGCTCCAAAAAAGTGAGCGAGTCCGTGAGCGAAGTATCACCAACAAGACGGATTACGTTTTTCTGAATAAAATCAAACATTCCATGCTTCTTTCGGTGCTGAGCTTCATACATAAGAACCACATTCTAATCTCCATGTACAGGGTGCAATGAAATAAGTGTCCGATATTTCACAAGACGATTCCTCCTTCATTTTTGAGATACAGGGTGTTGAAAATTTGTTTCTTTTTTGGTTTTCGTGAAATCATTTCGAAATAATGTCGATATTTGAAAAAAAATTGGTATTGGGGGACTTTTCAATATGAGAAATTCAAATTTGGTTTCAGTTTGGCACCCAATTGTAAGGGGCACCAGCTACACGTCTTGGTCTCTCTTGGGGTGTGTATGTGTGACGTTTTCCCGGCGAAAAATAGATTCATCTGTTATTTTTACGTGAAAAAGACGTTACTAGCAGCTGTTTTCGAGATATTTTCATCTTAATTAAACGATGCATGCAATCGCACGAACTCTCTGAAAATGAAAGTATCGAGTAGGCTAGTAAGTTTATTCTAATATTCGCATTTTTTTGCTGTCATGTCAAAAATAAAATCTTGACGCATAGTTGAGTACTTTCATTTGTTATTATTCGTGATATTCACGAGGATATTCACGAAAAAATGAAATGAGAATAATTTCCAACACCTTCCTTACATGAATTTTTGGTCTGAAAAATAACTGAGGAATCGACAAAATGGTTAAAGCTTCCGCGACCGAGGTTATTAGTATATAAAGAGATCCACTGTCAGCAGCAGGGGTTTATCGCATACCGTGCACCTGTGGGAAGGTTTACATCGGTACCACGAGGAGATCCATGGGAACAAGGCTCGAAGAGCATGGAAGGAACTGCAGGCTGGGGCAAACCGACAAATCGGCGGTGGCGGAACACGCACTGAGTGAGGGTGACCACAGGATTCTGTTCGAAAATGCCAAACTGATTGCCCCCAACCAGGGTTACCATAGCCGACCGGTGAGGGAGGCAATAGAGATCCGAAAACATGCGGACAATTTTAACAGGAAGGAAGAAGCGTAGAGTCTAAACAGAATTTGGAATCACATTCTGGGGAAATCAAGAATAACTAATTAAATCACGGCAGGTAGTGCGGCAACTAATAATGATGATTATTCCCCGAACCCGACAGAAGTAATTAACATTCCAGACTACCTGCATCAATATAAATACGCCTTAAGAAATCGAAACGTTTAGTCAGCGGAAATGAGTAACCCTCTGAAGAAGCTGGCCAATCCAAATTCCAAAGAACGACGGCCTTCAAGCCCGAAGAAAAGTAGTTATACTAACTGAGGAATCGTCTTGTAAAATATCGGACACTTATTAACACCTTGTATATCTATGCCGTGTATTCATAAACGTAATCACATCAACCGAATATCCCTTGAATAGTAAACAGCACCGTAACCGTGACAGTGTATCGGCTCAGTCGTGACCTAATTCCCCATTCATACCTCCAATAATGACCTAATCAAGGCGACCCCTCCTAAAACACCCCCACACAACTGATCGCCACCCAGTCGGCAATTGCCGGAATTGATTTTTGTCGATTCTTCGCTAATCGCGCTCTATCCATCAAGGACAAGACGAGAATTCGATTCACTCTACCACAGGATATCGTGATGGGAAATAATTGGATTTTTTCAGTTCGCCCTAATTACAGGCGAGCTATTATTGTTTCAACGCGTCGATCGACTGCATCGCCGCTCTGTTTATCCAGTTTGTTGGGGATGGATTAGTTCCACGTTGAACCAGTGAAAATAAATAGTTGGGAGCTGTTTCGTCATTCAACGAATCGTCATAGGAAGTCTAGTTGTAATCTAGTTGCGATCGATTGAAGAATGGTGTGATGCAAACTCTCTAGTAATCAATTTCAAAAAAACAAATATTGTAACATTTCGTTGCAGTCTTCCTGATTTAAATATATCAAATGACTATATCAATAACAAAAGTTCTACAAGGTTCCTTGGCATTGATATAGATAACAAAATGAAATTTGGACAACATATCGAAAGACTATGTAATAAAATCGCATCAGGTTGCTACGCTCTTAGGATTATTTCCAATGAGCTAGGTCACGCTCCAGCTAGAACCAGCTACTTTGCTCTTATTGAATCACATCTTAGGTATGGAATTGCCTTCTGGGGAGTTTGTAGTAAGCATCTACTCAAAAACGTTTTCGTCCTGCAGAAAAGAGCGTTAAGATACATGCGTCGAGTTAGACCCAGAGTTTCATGCAGAGATTTATTTAGAGAATAAAGAATTTCAACAGTTGTTTCCCTTTTCATTATGGAAACGTTGACTCTTATACACAAAAATAAACACAATTTTAATTTAGCAAATTCTCAGTACTGTACTCGACATCACAATTCTATTAAGTTACCTAGGCCAACCAGCACATTGGTGAAAGACTCTATAATTTATAATGGCATCAAAATGTATGATCACCTGTCTAACAACATTAGAGAACTATCGGTTTTGAAAAGGTTCAGAAGTGAAATCAAAGCTATTTTTATTTATAAAGCTTTTTACGATGTTGAAGAGTATTTCTCAACAGCCTTTTGATTGAATATTTATTGCAACTTTTTTAGATTATGACATGGATTTATATCTAATACTGTTGTATTTTATACTGAACCTGACGTTTGCTTTGACAGACCCCTCCCTTAATGTGGGGTGCTATTTTTTAACACTTTGTATTTTATTCTGTATTTTCATCTACATATTTTTATCCATTTATATGTATATGTATTGTGTAGAGTATGACGTAATAATTTGTTTGTCTCATTTTGTGAAGTAATGATATATATTCATTTATTTATACCTCCTATGCTTTGTCAATGAGAATGTAATTCTTCAGAGAAAAAAGTATATCTTGATTTGATTTGAATAACGATGGTATTGTTCGTAGAAAAACTGTGAATTTTTTTCAACGTTTCGGGATTTGTCATATCATTATCAGGACTCAGAAATTAGTTTCGAACCGATTGAGTTTGAGAGAGGGTCTCTTGTTCACGATTCTATCAAACTCGCAAACTCAATAGGTATTTTCCTACGACCACATAGTAAAGTGACACATATTATGACACTCTCTACCCCTGGCTGTAACAATCCGTCAAACCCGTGAATTCTGTAAGATTTACAAATGCAATTATTGACTACTCCTCCCTATTGTTATCATTTATATAAAAACTTGACTGATAGGTAATAATTGAAGACTTAATCATGGAATAACGTTGTATGACAACTAAAGCAACTGTCTGATAGACTGATATCCCTCTCTTTTCGAATATCCGGCTTGAACAAAATATTTTATTATGTCATTTTGCCGACTTCCGCGGAACAACGTTGTAACTAGTAGTGCACGAGATTATGTATGTTGCTGCATTTTTTGCACCAAGTCTGTGCTAAATTCATCGGCTTCGTTAAAACATACATTAAATCGTGGTAAAGAACGCAAATCTAATAGTGCTCAGTGGCAAAACAATACGTCAAAGTAAGCTAGAGACAAAGGAGAAGAATATCTAAGTGAAAGAAAGAAGATTATGCCGGCAATAGTCCCGCCAGAACGAGTAAGTCGGAAAACGTTGTGGTTGCCTCATTTTGGCGCGGAAATTTTACTTCTACTTTTAGTATTAGGATTATTAATTTATTATATTTGCATTCCCAAAAACAGTTCCTACTTTTATTTTTTCTATACTATGAAATATTCAAGTAGGATACAGTATATACTTTTTGTATTACGATTATTGATGTATTTTTTATTGCAATTCTGAAAACAGTTCCTTCTTTCATTTGTTCTACATTAACAAAATATTCAAAGAGGATACAATATAGACTAAGTTCATATTCTTCCAGTTAGTTTTGTTGGTTTTTGCGTAAGGCAGACTGAAAAATAAAAATATATTAGTTCGCCACGTTTTTCATTTTGTATCCCAGACTTTATAATATATTGAAAAATATGCAAGTTATGGAAAAACGTTGTAAGTTACAAAGCAGTTAAAACATCATTCCAAATGTTTCATGTATAAAAGATTCTATAGCCCAAACTATGGATATATCGTGTATAGTTATACCTAACAGCATGAAAAACCGTTGTTACTGTCATGATTATACAACGTTTTTCCATTTTGAAGTTCAATTGAAACGTTTATAGATTTTTGCCCCTCCTGAAAAGTTGAAGCAATATAAGTTACAACGTTGTTCGAGCAAACTCTTCAATTATTCATAAGAAATGAAGAAGATGAGAACAAGTATTGTATAAGTACTTATAAGTTGTCACATTTTCGAATGAATGTTAATTATCGTTATTTCTTCATTTCACTTTAAAAAATATTGCAAATTCATGTGGACTTTTTATAGAAACAATATTCAAATATAAACACAAAAAAAATTTAGATTAGTCAGGCAACTCAATATACTAACTGTGTATTCACAGTTCACAGAACAATAATGTCCATTCAATAGTTATATTTTTAATTATAAGTATTCATTACCAAAATAATAACATTAGAGCAACGATTCTGGCCGACGCCATTTAATCTCTATTCAACAATATTCAATTGCGAATACCTCTTTAGGGACTGTCAGCTGTCAGGTTGCTGTTAAGGTGAATTCAAATTGTAGCGTATATTACATATACATGATATTATGATGTTCACGTATCGTTTAATAAAGTAGGTGATCGCAGAAAAAATAGTGTATATTACTTCTGCGAAAGTGATTTTTCACACTAGTGGGACTGTCGCACTCTGCTCACGCCTCGTACTAAAATATTTTCCACTTGTGTGACAAATGCTCGGACAAATGTCACTTTTTGCACTAGCAATGTAATATACTATTGATTCACGATCGTTCGACATTTTATCATTTCTGTCCTTTTTCAGGTTAGACAATTACCAATTATTCACTCAGTGGAAGTAGAAGACAGTAGAAAACTTGTCTTCTATAATTTGAAACGTCAATCTACACGATATTACAGTTATTACACACTATCTCAGTCAATACCAAACGAACACGAAAGATACCGGTCCTTAGTTGACCCTTGAAAACCACGAATCTTTCCAATAACTATGAAAATGGTTTATAGAAAAAGCACATTACCGTTATTAGCCATTTTCCATGAACAAGATGCAGCACTCTCTTTATTGTCGGAAATATCGCTGATATTTCAATAAGTAATCTGAACGTTTTTTATCTGCTAATCGTCGTGGAACGAAAATAAAGAAATTTTCTGAAATATGATTGGCATGCCGAACTCATTCTTGAATTTATTTAATTAAGAGTAAGCTCAACTGTGAAACATTGTTCAACATCTACGTAGGCAAAAGGCATTCACAAAAAATGACAATCACAATATTTCTGCTTGCAAAAAACTATTTCTCGTACATTTTTTATCATTATTCAGAAGGATTGGTAATGAAATAATATTCATTCCTTGGCGAAATTCAACATCCGTCTTTCGAAATTTCTTTTTGCGGTATGTACGTACCATCCCAAGTAGCAATTTCATATTTTCTAATAATTGCTGAAACGTTTCTGAGAAACAAATCATAAAACTGCATCATTCTCAGAAATGGTTTCAATGTGTTCATAAAAAAGCTATGAGTAGTAAATTGGCACCGTTTTATTAAACATTATAAAGGATTAAGGATTATGTAAGGATTTTCACAAACACTACAAAACAGTTTTATAAAATTTCCGAGAAACTTTCGGCAGTTGCTATACAATTTTTCTAATACTCCTAAAAAGTAGTTTTCTGAAGACTTCTCCTGCTACACTTGTGCAATATATTCAAGCGATACTCATAAAATATTTTAAACCCAAAATAGTGTTACTTAATATGTTTTCTTGAAGGCGCAGGAAGTAATTTTGTATTGGACACAAGAAAAATATATTAGATATGGTCACCAACTATCTTCAAACACTAACAAATAAAAAGGTTGGAGACATTTCAATAATTTTACCTTTGGGCTTATGAAACTGTTGAAGACATTACTTGTGCTTCGAAAAATTATATTTTTACTGCGAATGAAATTTCATTGACAAATATATAGCATATTATTAGCAAAATTCAAGGGGCCACCCATTCATTGATGGTTTTGAAATAGTTATTAATGATAGAAAAATTCACGGTGTTGACTTCGAGATTGACTTTTTTATTTTTCTAGTCTCAAACTCAACTCAGTCTATTCTGAATCATATAATCTCATAATATCTATGTACTTTTCAGTATTCTGGATTGCTATCATTTCAAAATGGCGTCGTTCTATAAAATAATTTGGTATCTATAGCAAGCATTTTAACGCATTCCAGCTACTATATTACCCTATGAAGCTGTTGAGAAACACAACTATCGGGATGTTTTGGCTCAGAAACTTCTTCCATCGATTATAAAGGGTGAATTTCGATAAAGTTTTGAACTAGTCGTTTGAAGGTATTTTCCTGTTTTTATCAATTATTAGCCATAATATTGTCGTGTATAGCCTCGCCACTGATGGAAATCCACTTTGCACAGTACGCCGAATTCCACAAATACCTAAATACGCCAAAAAAGAAATTTAGATTTGAACCAGCCACTTTCTCCAGCTTTTAAATATCTCCAAGTTGTGCTCCAACAAATCTATTCAATATGTTATCAAAAGAACTGAAAAATCAGCCAAACCTCCTCAGATCCAAGTCACAGCTGGAGCATTCATGACTATTCCAGTGAATCTTGAATAACATTCAATATCGAATATTGGCTATTGAAAGGAATCGACAACGGTTATAGAAGAATATTATGAAGCTCCATCGAGGTTTCTGAAATATCTTATAGGTATTTTGATATTCGAGTCGCGAGAAAGTTTCGAAAAATATTCATTAGGTATTTAAATTTTTTTATGTGCACCATGATTGCATTCGGTTCCATTCCCGAATATCTATTCAAGAATAAATAGGCCACCGAGTAGGCCACCAGAATAGACCCGATTATCTGATATCTAAAGCTTTCTATCCAATTTCAGAATAATTTTCAGAATACCGATAACCCTAATTTTCAACTAATTCTAGTGTATTTCACTGTAACAACTATATTTCGTAATTGTCCATTAGGTATCTATACATATGTGTAACCATTGATGTGAAACGAGAAGGAAACTGGAGAGGAGCGACTGAAATTGTACCAATTGATGACATATGCAGAATTTAGCCCCCCCCCCGTTTAGCTTCTAATCTCTCTCACTCTTCTGCCATTTCCTTGTATAAATGATTCATTACTCAGTGAGTTGTATAGACAGAAAATAGTTGTTTTCTGAACAACGCTTTTTTTCACAGTTTATTTGCTCACAAGTTCATCTCACTCATCGAACTGAAGGAATGTTCGATTTTCATGCTTTCCGAGATGCTTTCCATAAAAAAAATCTGCCGTGGTGTGTGTTATTGATATAGATTATTTCAGTGTAGATTGAGCTCATAAAAGGCTGATTCAAAAAAAATTAGAGCCGTGGAAGTGATGTACGAGAGAAGATTTTATATATAGTCATCAAAAATTTTTTATAGGAAAAATAATCTTGTTTGGGTGTGATGAGTAACGATAATGTTGTTCAGTTCACTACAGGATGGAAAATAATTGGATTTTTCCAGTTTGCCCCGATTATATCGTTTCAACGCGAAGATTGACAGCATTATCGCTGTGTTTATATAGTTTGTTGGGGGTGGATTAGTCCCACGGTTGAATAAGTGGATGTGACTAGTACCTCAGGGGAAGGATGAAATCACTGTCGATAATCAAACTACTACTTGTCCAAACAAGTCGATTCGATCTTCAGTAACTATCTTTAATGGATGTTGATGATACGAAGAGTAGAAATATGTTATATATGTGATCTCTTTTATGAATAGTTGAGAAAGTTCAGTACAGAAAGACACGGAAATTAAAAAATTTCAGTTTCTTCAGATAATGATTCAATGTGCAGTAATAACCGCAGGACCCTGATGAAGCAAAAAATATGACTGCGTGAAATGGGTAATTGTAAGGACCAAATTATCTCATTGGTGAAAAATATACCAATTTTATTGAACTACCACATCCAATACGATGAGGTAGATCAAAAATATGTCATCAAGTACGACAATGAAAAAAGGAATTCAAAGACGGGATCAAAATAGCTGGTCTGATTGTCGAAATGAACCAAGCTGAAGTAACTAACTACCAAACCAACCCCTACATTCACATGGCTATTGAATCATCGATGAGTGACATTATTCAAATGAAAAAAAACTGTAATATTGATGGTTCAATCGTTAATTATCTAAAAATTGTAATCGAGAATGTCAGAAAGAAAAAAACAAAAAAAAATGTGGTGTTGGTGTGGAATTCATATCATAATTTTATAGTAACTAGCTTCGATGGGTTTTGATGAAATGAAGAGTAGAAAGATATCATTCGTGATCTCTCTTATGATAACTGAAAATTCAAAAAGTTACATATGGAAAGACAAGGAATATTATCAGAAAACTTCAGTTTACTCAAATGATTCGTGGTGCAGCAATAACCGCAGGACCATAATGAAGCAAAAAATATGACTGCATTTCAATGGACTTTTGAATCGCTTCTAGCAAAAAGTTAATTTTGTTAAGGGTCTAGGACCAAAAGAACTGATTATGCATTTACCAATTCAATGATACCTGAACACCAACTTTATGAGAAGGTAATGAAGACGTCATTGCAAAGGAGTGAATGAAGACGCGTATCAGCAAATCTCTTTCAGTGAATGAACCAAACTGGAGTCATTTCTGAACCAACTCAAGGCATTCGATATATGTGGGAAGATATTATCATTATGTCTTCAACTTTTTCGGTGATATATCGAATTACAACAACACTGTTATTGATTTTCGTATTTCGAAGATCACAGAGGAGAGAGATTATATTTTTCACCAACCATCACAAGCTGGTTTAAGAATACTGAAGCCCACAAAACAACTCAACTGATACATTCAGCTTGCCACATGTACATTTCACCGAAATATCATTTTTATTTCAAACAACGAAATGTTTCACTCAGGGATTTCATTCAATTATGTAGCAACTACCTTGGAAGGATGATGAGGAAAATGAGTTGATAGGTTGGTTCGTCTAGCTCATTTCGGATCCCTCATCGAATCTGTTGGAACTGCGAAAGGCTAGCAGAAGAATTGTCGAAACAGCAAGAAGAAGGGTCATCCCTTGCAGCACAAACCCACTTCGGATTTCTTTCATCACTCAAGAACAACAACACTAGTCGTAAATGAATCAAAACATCGAAGCATTCTCAAGAAGAACTATGAGCGGTGAAAAGCACAGCAGTTGTAACTTGGAATCAAGAAAAGGCATTATACTCGACATAGCGATTCAATCAACTGTAGTAACAGTTCATAGGCAGTATTCGCCAACTGATTTTGATTTGATCTCGAAATTACGATAATGAGCTCGATAATGAGGAATGAAATCGAAGAACCAGATGAAAAGACTCAAACAGCAGGTCCCATTGAGGCAATGGACCAAGCTGAGAACACTATGAAAAAAAGCAACTCGTTCAATATTAATGGAAAAACATACTGTTATAACTCAAATGACCAGAAAACTTTTTCCGTAGTTTTTTGAGATTCCAACCTAACACAATCTGAAGGAATTGAGGACTTATTCACCATGAAATGACGTCTTCAAAACAGTAATGAAAAACTGTAATGTTTTTCAGCTTCATCTCACGAAATGTTCCACCAGAGGACTTCATACGATCACGAAGCAAATAACCTTTGATGATGATGGTAAACAAAGTGCTGAACGATGTTTGAGCTGATATTTCTTGGAATGAGATAGATCAGAGGGGAAATCGACCAAATATCCTAAGTACAACTTTAAAAGACATTGATTATTAGAACATCCCAATTGATTCAAGAAATAGATACTTCACTTTTTTCATTTTCAGTAAAATGTGGAATGAGTGAAGGTTCAAAATACATTGGTCACAAATGTACCAATTCAATCAAAGTTATTGGATCACACGATGGGGAAGACTATAAATAAACAATCACGACAATGAGGGAACGAACTGATGAACTAGATTTGAAGATTCGAACAGCTGGTATCATCCAGAAGATGATTCAAGCTGGAGTCACAATTGAAGCCACCGTCACATTCAATATTCATGAGAAAACACTGTTGCTATATCATCGATCTTTTGAGTGACATTAGTCGAATTGGTTGAGGCTTTCGCGGCCGACGTTAGGGAGAAATTCCAAAAAACTTCGGCCTTCAATCCCGAAAAAAAGTAGTTATACTAATTAGTCAAATTATCAGAAAACAGTAATGGTGTTTGGAACTCGAAGACAACGGATAGAGTCACGCCCAAGAGCTTCTAAATGTACTGCTGAACATCAGAAACTGATAGCTCTATTTCCATAAGAGTGTACCTCAAACAACAACTTACTTGGTTTGTCCAGCTCGTTGGGTACGGATCCACGGATCCTTCGTCTGAACTATTGAAACTGGTAGACACCGAGGAAAACATCGCCAAAACAGAAAGAAGGTCGCACAAATAATTCACGCCAAAATTCTGTCATCACTAAATCTAGGCAACTATCACTCGCAAAAAATGGATCCAAATCTAACTATTTGAAATAAAAACTGTGATACGGAAACTTGGACCCGAACTGACTGGTCCAAGGCTCGGACTCGGGCAAAGACCGAGGCAAAGACACTTTTTCCAACAGAGCGATTATTTCTATCCTCTATAGTAAGAACTGTTTATAGATGGCATTCGTCAACTTTCATTTGATTGATAATATGAGTTTTCAAGTAGATTTTGAGTCACACGTAATTGCAACGTTGTAGATTCATCAATACTTTGATTTTGAGCTTCATCTAACGAAATATTTCGCCTTGAGACTTCATTGAATCATATAGCAATCAGCTTGGAAAAATGATTTGTAAACAAAGTGCTGAAAACTTCTTGGAAGAACACGATTTGAAAAATACCATTCAGTGAGAAATTCAATAGGTTGAATGTGAAGGACCAACTCAAGTGGTCATTAAGTTGTTGGGAAATGGACCAAGCTAGAGACACTTCAAAACCAACAGATTCATGAGAAATCATTGTTATTGCATCACCAATCTTTCGAGTGTCACTCGGAGTGTCATAATTAAAATCATCTGAAAACTTTTTTCGTAGTATTTTGAGTTCTCAACCTACCACAGTCTGGAAAAATCCATCTAAAACAAGATGATGTCTTTCAAACAGTAATCAAAAAAATGACCGAAAAACTGTCATGATTTTCAGCTTCATTTCACGAATTGTTCTACCGAAGGAATTCATGCAATCACGTAGCAAATAACTTGAAACGATGATGAGTTAACAAAGTGTTGAACGATGTTTGAGCTGATAGTCCTTGGAATAACATAGTTCAGAAAGGAACTCGCCCAAAGTTTTTCCATACAACTTTAAAGCCATGAATTTTTTTTTTGGCATCCCAAATGATTCAATAAATAGGTCTCCAAGAGTCATGATGCAGCCTGAATTGGTGGACCAGAATGAAGCAAATAATCCTCGAAATAATCCAATTTTTTCTGAGTGTCTTCAGTTCCATCACTCTCAATGAAATTTGGAATGGGGGAATTGTGAAGGAACAAAAAACATGATCGGTTATAAATACCCACTCAATGAAAGTTATTGGAGTATACGATGAGGTAGGCAATAAAGAAATAATCACAACAATGAAGAAAGGAATCGAAGAACAAGATTCGAAGACTCAAACAGCTTGTCGCATTCAGAAAATTAATCAAGCTGAAGACATCATCGGGGCAACCATCACATTCAATATTCATGGAAAAACATCGGTTTCTTATCATCGATCAGCCATTTGTCAAATTATCAGAAAACTGCATTAGGGTATGGAAATCGAAAACAACGGATCACGAGGATAATCATATCCAAGAGCTTCTAATGGAACTGCGAGTGGTACTGCTGAACATCAGAAACTGCTAGGTCTATTTCCATAAGAGAGTATCTCACACAACAACTTACTTGGTTTGTCCAGCTCGTTGGGCGCGGATCCTTCGTCCAAACTGTTGAAACTGGGGGACACCGAAGGAAACATCGCCAAAACAGCAAGAAGATGGACCACTCCTCGTCGCACAAACTCACACCGAAATTCTGTCATCACTCAACAAGGGCAGCTAACACACGCCAGAAACGAATCCAAACATCGAACCAGTTACAACAACGACTCTGACACCGAAAAAAGCACACAAGTCTAAAACAAGAACTCGGGCAAAGACACGTTCCTCATCTCAACGCGTATTCGGCTACACGCGGCAGCAAACCGTAGAAAGCGTCCGCCAATGTTGTTCGCGACATACTGAGTGTACGGCCGCCTTCGATTGCGCGTTACCTTGTAGATTTTGGCGGCTCGCGCTGGTAGATGAAAGCACGCCGTGGACCGGTAGCGTCATCCTTGACTTTCGCCGCGGGCGGATTTCGATGTGCTGATATGCAGTGTGCTCTGGCTCTGCATGGGATTTTCACTTGTTATGGAAAACTGCGGCTGTCGGTCAGTGGAACGGTATCGGGAATGGCGGATATTGGGGACTGATGCTGACGTTGGGGAAGGTGGATCGGGTCGTCTGGAATCGATGGAAATTTATATGTTTGGTAGAATGTGACGCGTTCATTGAAAGCAAATTTTTGTATATGCAGATTCAAACGAGAGGGAAGCCCTGTAATGTTCAAAAAACACCGTGAGAATCAAGGGACAGGAGATACGAATCGATATTCACTTTGAATTTTTGAAGTTTGTAAGCCTCAGTAAAAACCTCCGTCGCCAAGGAGTTCGAAAGTTCAGCTGTTCTATTAAAAAAAAACCCTGAGCAAGAGAGGTTCGACATGTCTCCAAGCTTACAACAAAGGGGTGGGAATTCTGTACTCGTCTGGTCATCAGATTGAAGTACGTTGTCCCATACAAATTTCGACCCCGTTTTTCACATCCTTTGGGGATGAAATTCGGAAACCTCTTCCTTGTCGGATTCCAACGTCATACAAAGAACACACATCAATTAATCACTAATTATTGTAATTAATTTCTCAGTAAAAAACTGAGTAGCTGTCCAGAGATTATGACCTTTTTTACATTTTGCTATTTGGCAAATTACCAACATCAATTATGTTTTTTGTTTCTTTTGGGGCCCGGGCCCCCTTTCCCCCCCCCCTTTTTTTCTCGGGGGCCCCCCTTTTGGGGTTTTTTTTTTTGTTGTTTTTTTTTTTTTTTTTTTTTTTCTTTTTTTTTTTTGGGTGGGTTTTTTTTTTTGGGTGGTTGGGTTTTTGGTTTTTTTGTGTGGGGGTTGGTTTTTTTGGGGGGGGGGGGGGGTTTTTTTTTTTTTTTTTTTTGGCCCGGGGGGGTGGGGGGTTGGGGGGGGTGGTGGTGTGGGGGTTTTGTCCATGTTGAAAACATTTTGGAAACCATGTGCTTACAATTACGCCTACAAACAATTTATTCCTCTAATAAGAATCGTGAATGCTAACGACTTATAACATCATTTCGAATGTGTTTAATACAACGAACGATTTTTTCATTCATTTCATTATCATCAATTCACAAAAAACATATATCCGGAGTACGGTATGATTTTTGCCTGTGCATATATCTGGCCTAAAATGCTTCCAACTATTAACTGACAGTAATAATTTCCTCACAAACAGGGTTCAATCATCGATTATAATTGCAAGAGTGCATAAGGATTACCGATAATTTTGCAAGAAAGTGTGATATCTGAAAATTGCAAGAGTTTATTTTCATATTTTGACGAGAGTGCCCGAGTCCGAAGGACAGGGAATCTTTTACAAAATATGAAAATAACCGAATGCAATTTGTATAACATATCACGCTTGAATGCAAAATTATTTTGTCATTTTTATGCATGAATGTAATTCATCGGACTATTTGACGAATAAAGAAATTCTCAAGGAAATGTTATTTTTTGTTTTTATATTTTTTATTTATATTTTCCTCTATAGATTGTATGGAGTATTCACCTAAACGCGAAATATTCTTCTATTTTTGAAGTCTATCTGACATTCATTTGTGTTGTTTACTAACGTCTAGCGATACGGTTTCAAATGTGTTGTTATGGTGACTTGATGCAATGCAGTTACCGCTGTAAGTTTTCGATAATTGCATCGCTCTTATAGGACATTTTATATATGAGGGAAATATTCGATACTATTGATGGATCGAGTTTTCCTGCTTATTGGTGGTTTCATTTTTACTGAATTCATGATCATTTCGACATAGATTGTAGAGGAATAGTCATCTATGTATATATTTGAAAGAAAGTCGTTATAACTCAAAAACGGCTGAACCGATTCGGAATGAAATTGGTGGGGAAGGTAGCTTACAACTAGGAGACGGAAAACAATATCTTTTATACCGTTTTACCGTGTATTCGGAAATTTCCCCACTAAGGGAGTGATAAGTGGACACAAATTTGAATCGGACCACGTGATGCCTTGGTCAAATCTGCTTTGAATTCTGCATGAGAATTCTTTCATTGAAATTATGGAAGATGTGTTTCGAATTGCATTGAAATTAATCGTCTAACGAGGTTGAAAAGGAGGAGAAAGTTAGTACCACAGCCTAAAAAACTGATCGTAGAGATCTGAAACTTGAAGGTTGTGTTTTGTGTATGACATGGGCATCTGATAAGACATGGCTTTCCGAGAAACTGGGTCAAAGTTTTAACAACGAACGCCAATCTACTTCAAATTCCACGGGAATATTTTTCAACAGATTTGATGGAAGAGATTTTTCGAATTTTATTGAAATTCATCGTCTAAGAGGGCAGCAATGTCACAAAAAGAAACCCTTGTAAGTTAATCCGAGATATTTTGTATACTCATTGCCTCACTTTTCCAGTCTTGAAAATAGACAATACAATTGGCGAAGCCAGCCAAAGTAAGAAATGGTTTTTTCTTTGGTGAAGAGGCTTCAAATAACACAGGTTTCTCTGATCATTCCCGCCCTTTTATTGTACAGCTTATCTAATCCTCCTGGCACAATCTCAAATAATTTTCCAGTTGCACTCTGGTGGTGTAGACCATGTCCAAAAGAAAAACCAGCTTCTAGGAATGAATTTCAACACAGTGAACACATATAATAGGTGTTTCTTCATCTTAGTTTACATCACAGAGATTGCTGGGCATATAGGTCACTAGCTCTTTGCCAAGATGGATTGGATAAGCTGTAACTCCATAAAACTTTGAAACAATTCATTTTTCTCTGTACCGATCATCCAGATGAATTCTGAAACAGTTTTTATTCCTTCTGTTCAGTCCATTCTTTGGACATTTATTTCGACAGTGGCATAGAAAAAACGTGCGGCTATTCGTCACAATTTTCACAGGATCGATCTGAAAACCAAATAACATTCCTATCACGTAGTTCTTGACCGGTCTGGAAAATTTCTTTGCGAGTTTCGCTTTAACTCAAGATTTTCCCATTTTGTATTCCGTATTCCATTCAATGAATCTGCACTTGTGGCATGATGAAAACGGGTATTTTTCAATACAAGTGCTAATATACTTGATGGCGTTGACGGAATACAAATTTCTTTTTAGCGATGAATGTTATTTGTTCCCGGTTGTTGGGTTCTCATCAAACCTGATAATGTGAACAAGATCAAATTCTGTATAATTGATTTTCATTTCCTTGTGAACAAAAATTACTTCTGCGGAATTATAATCAGCTGTTTCCAATTCGATTCAGTTCCACAATGTAACTACAAATAATGGTCACTACACAGCTTACCGTCGATCCTCCTCCAATTTGATAACCAGGTGAAAATTATATTTCAACAAATAAAATATCTTATCCGAAGTATACAACATTCGCTATACAATGCTTTTCATTAATGTCCCTGCCCCTTTCATTTTTTGAATTGATCAACTCGACAAATTTAAACTTGGTATAATAAAATAGATGCATAAGTACTATATTTTGGAGTGGAATTTACAGATGAAGACTTCGAAATGGCGCCTGGGCGCCATCTGGGAAAAAAATTGGAAAGGGGAGTCTTGTGACAACCCTAGAATTAGAAGTCAATATGTTCACCTACTACAAAATGGCGGAACATTCATTAATTACCTGAATGAAAACACATTAATATCGATATAATGAATATTGTTTTTTTTTCTGCCATATGGCAATCTAACAACCCGATAAGGTTTGATAAGTTTTTTTTGTTCATAAAAAAAGAATGTCTGTACGTCAACGATCATCATGGTTCAGTTCGAATATCATCATTTTGTTTCCTATTTTACAAGTAGGTACCACGTAAACCAGCACCAAAATGGTCAATTGATCGAAATTTAACAGGGGAACTGTATTTGGATATGCTGGCAACTACTGTTTATCCTCTAATCACCAAAATCTTCGAAGTGAATCCTGATGAATCCGATATGGATATTATTATCCGAACAAGATGAAGTACCTCCAGATTACTCCAGACAAGTAAGAAACTATTTGGACAATACTTTCCATGGTCGTTGGATTGGCCATCGAGGTGGTATAGAATGACCAGCCCACTTGCCAGATTTGACACCTTCAGATTTTTTTATGGGACTATTTGAAGCTGAGGATGTAAGAATCTGAACCTGCTTCAATATTGAATATACGGCAGAGAATAATAAGTATTTGTAGAAATATCGACATTGCTGTGTTCGAAAATTTTCGACGTGAAATATTGAATAGGCTATTCTGCATCTTCTGAACTGAACCCACTTTATTTCCTCAAAGTATGCAGTTAAACGTCATTGTTTTCTGTCAATTATTCAATGTTCTGCCGTAATGTAGTAAGTGAAGATATTGACTTCATATAGGGTTGTAAACTTTTCGCCAGGAGCTTCGAAATGATGTATCACAAGACCTCCCTCTGCCTTAGTTATAAAGAACCTTAAATTCAACTTGAATGCAACTCAAAAATTTTTGCTTGTATTCATGTTGGTTTTTCGATTTGTACGAATCTTTCGAATGCAATAAGTTGCAACGAATTTTTTTATTCTGTTGGGAATTTGTAGCCGCAAACTTCAAAATTGTGGCGGCACAAAATTTCTACAAAAATAGCTGAGTCACTGCACCAAAATAAAAAAATTCTATTTCGTGCAACTCTGAACAGTCTCACGAATAAATGCAGCTCTTTTTGGGTTGCAGCGACAAATTGCATCGTAGAATTCAAATGCTATACATTTCAACAAATCTTCTGATGAATTTCGTTTAAGAAAGCTGGCTCTGGATAGACAATCATGGAACATTGGAGAACAACTTGACACCTCGCTGGTTGCCTCAAGTGGCAAACATCGAAAATCACACATTTCACATGATACTTCCCAATATAGACTGAAAATGTCAATGTCAGATCCATTCACCTCATTATTGAAAAAATGCACACCACAGTTCATAGCAGAATTCACAGTGTTGATGTTTTGATCGATTATAAGCACGAATTTCACTGTATTTTCAAACGTTTATACGCGAAAATTCACAAAAGCGTCCTTCATGTCAACAAATAATTTCCACCCTCTTTTGTTACTTTGTCAACAATGCTCGCTTGACCAGCAGGAGGTTTTACTGAATCAAAGCCGACTTTGTTTCAGTATATTTTTGGGAAAAGTGAACTGCACTCGAGATATAGCATTCACACAACATATTTGTTGAGGCTTCAGCAATCTGTCACGAATCAAAGAATGTTGTTTGGTATTTTGCTATGAGCTGAAGAAAATTGAGTATTTTGGCAGTGTATTAATAGAATAAAATCATTATCACTTGAAGGATGTATCAACGATGCATGGAAGAACCACAGGTCCTTCCCTATGGGAGGTATTTCAAAAATATTTACTGAAATACAGGGTGTCCCATATATGTATGTCTGACCAAACTCTTCTCCTTTAATACTGAGATATTTTTTCACCAATTTGAAATATTTGGTATGAATGCTTCTCGTTACCATAGGGCTAGATTGGTTTATACTGAGTGAATAAGAAGTTATAATGGAGTTCATATGAAAAAATTAAAGAGTATTTAACGTTTCTGTGTTTCCTGATTCATCTTCTGATTAATGCACACAGGGATACTCGATGCATTCAAGAATCTGGAAATATCATATATGTGAAAAAAGTATGAACGGTAACTGAGGGGCCTATTTCTTTCAGCCCGATTTCATATTATTATCGAGAAATTAATTGAAATAATTAGTGAAAAATTTAAGACCACAAACAGTAGTCTTACATCTTTTATTCAACAATTCAAATATCAATTAGAGAAAGAGAGAGAGAAAAGGAAACCACAAACAGAGCTAATGATAATTTTTGAATAAAAGTCAGTTCGTATTCCTGAGTCAATTTGGAGAGTTATAATAGTAATCACAATTTAGTGTTAACGGTAGAAACTCATTATGTTCTCTATTATCAAACCAACATTGATCTGATGGAAGAACAGGATTTTAAAAAAGGTCAATCAGCCCTTACAAGAAGCTGATACTTCTACAATGTCAGCAATCAGAAGAAATTGGTGAAGATGATGAAGACATTGATATATTCGTCATGATACTTTGACAATGTTTTCCAGATCCGTTTCCTGATAGTTATTTGTTTCACTAGGCAGCAAAGTAGTAGATTGATTGCCGTGGCTGATAATCCGTAGCCGAGCGTAGCGATGTTAAGGGAATTTAGCTAAGGCACAACATTATAGACAGTGATAGAGACTTAAAAGTACTTATTTCTACAGACACATATCAATCAGTAAAGTATTAATTTTGCTGCCTAGGCAGGAATTTACATACTTTGCTGCCTAGGCAGGAAAATAAATACTCTGTTGGTGAAAATGAGTCTGCAAAAATTATATTTGCTATCAAGCGGATCCTTGAATTAATCAAATCGCTTAATAACATGACGAAATCCATACGTTTTCTGACAGATATGACACCTTCCAAGGAAGTGATCAATCAGCTGTGCACGAACGGCAAAATTCATTGAAATGCCCCACTGATCCAACGATCCTGAGAACACAAACATAATCTCCAGAAGGAGCTCGAGCTCATCATTTATTCCACTGATTGCTTCATTAATAATCGCATATTCCTGTCAGCGTCAGCAATAACGAAAAATTGTCATTTCACCATGTTTATCGAGTGTGAAATTAATGTGCTCCTCATCGAACATCGAGGGAGGTCTATATTATACCGAATCCAAATTTTCACAATTGGCGATGATGAGTGGTTGTTGAAATTATTCTTGTCGTGTTAAATGCATGATTAATGGCCGGCAGTGTTAATAAATTTATTATTTTAATGGATCCGTCTGTACAATTTGCTTGAATTTGTGTGTTTACTCGACTATTCGTCACTGCGAATTGGAATGTACTCTGGAGCTTACCGTATATTGAATTGATCGCAGAGTTTGATAAACAATGGGAATATGATATTTGCCGGTTCGTGTACACTTCATTGAAATCATTATTCAACGGTTCATACTCTGAAAAGCGACGAGTGCTGCAACGAGTGGAAATCGTTTATTATTATTGTAGGTAAATCGATGTAATGAATTTCACGATATGCATATAGATATTTTTATTCCAATTACGTTTTGTATTGTTCATTCACTGATGAGAAACCATTTCCACAGATTTCCGTGAGGGATTCGACCAAGTAGATCATGATATTCCATTGAGTAAATTGAATAATTTCGGACTAGCAGGTGATCTTCTCTGATGAAAAATTACTTGGAAGACGGATCTCTGATTGTTAAGCACAATGGAAAGGTGTACCCTAGGGTTCTAACCTAGGACCTTCATTGTTAATCCTACTCATGAATACCTTGCCCTCTGTTTTGGAGATATAGAATTGGTTTGCTCTTCGCAGATGTTCTCAAAATTTTTTAAAAAAGTACAAACTGCGAGGGATTGTGTAGAATTACAAAAAGATTAAGGTCATTAATGGAGCCGTGACAATAAATTATTTTTCAATAATACAAAATGCTACACCATGTGCAAAACTCGTTCAAAAACAACCAATCGAATTCAACTATGGAATGAATGGAGATACTCTCCGAAGGTGTCATGAAGTCAAAGATCTGGGTATTATATACAGCGATACAGTATCATTCTCTAATCATATTCAAGGTATTGTTAGCTCTACGAACCGCATGTTAGGTTTAATGATTCGGCAAACAACAGATTTTGGAATCACGGAATCGATCAGACAGCTCTACTCCACACTGGTTAGACCTGAACTGGAGTTTGCATCGATAATTTGGTACGGAGAGTGTCAAACCGCTCTACAGGATTTGAAAAAATACGAAATAAATTTCTTAAATATCTTTACTTCAAGAAATTCCATAGACGAGCCGATTATAGGACTATAAGAACACACCATTCCATAGATGAATCCAGAATTATGTCACTGAAAGACAGGAATATGATATCTATTTTTTACGATGAAGAAAAGCATAACGTCGTCTCCACAATTTAATATACCATAAGGTGTTAGGATAGTAGTTCTGTACATGTTTCGAACCTCTACAGGTTCATCATCAGCTGAATTTACATAAATATTATGGAGATGAAAATTTAAATGGGAAAAAATGAAATTGTCAAATATTATCCTAAGGCTACATGGACATATACATCAAAGATGAACATTTTTGAAAATAGTTGAAACGAATGGGAGTATATATCATTATCATTAAGCTAATATTTGACAAATTGATTTTTTCCCATTTCAATTTTCATCTCCATAATATTTATGTAAATTCAGCTGATGATGAACCCGTATGGGTTCGAAACATGTACTGAACTACTATCCTAACACCTTATGGTATATCAAATTGTGGAGATGACTTTGAGCTTTTCTCCTTCGTAAATCTGCTACACTCCACTTCGAGACATGATGGACTTCTACCACAGGTTATATGATATCTGTTGAATTTTTTGTTCAAAATCATGAAGTATAAAATCAACTCCACAGAAATTTTAGCTCTGATTAGATTCAATGTTCCACCTCGTAGACTTTGGACTTCTGCTATCTTTAATATTCCATTGATATCACCTACCACTGAATCCCCTCTTGTAACAATGTTTCGACTAACTAATAACTACAATGCATTCTTCGATTTGGATTGGACCCTCTCGCTGAACAAATTTCGTAATTTTATATGTCGATATATCATAGATTCAAGTATGTGATAGAACTCAGCTTCCCCAGAATGTAAATATAATCCAATATTACTCAATGTAATTAATTTTTGTACATTTTATCCGAGTAACGAGACCTTTGAGCTGTTTTTGGATGTAAATGAATAGATAATTACTTGTGTATAGAGAATAAAGAGTTTTTTTATATACCTCCTTCCCAGATCGATACAAAAATTAACTTTTTTGAATTTGTTTGTTGAACTTACTTCCAGAATTCAGTCATATGAAGGATGTCCGTTTCAAAACTTCGTGAGATACAAGCTTGTCTATGTTTGGTAGAGTAATGTTATCCTGGTGGCCGAATTTGAATCACAAATTGGATGTCTATCAATAATATGAGCAAATCAACTGGGAATAGTTTACAATTTATTGACGTTACTTTTGAAATGCTTTGGAGAGAAAAAGCCCATAGAAAGTTTGTTAAATTATATAATCCTCACTGAGGTGAAATTTTCGCAGGAGACAAAAGTATATATGAATGACAAAAACATTGTTTCATGATACTACTTTCGAAAAAGTTGCGTTTCTTCATGATGCTCTAGAGAATAAGCCAAAAAGAAGTTTGTGAGGTGACGTAATTATCATTGAAGGCGATTTTTCGCAGAGATATTTTTATTCGATAGTCATTGAATCACTATTTCACTCATTGAACCTGAATTCATTTTTTATAGTATTGACTGCAATATCTCGAAATGAACACGATTAGCATTGTAAAACTAGAAATTCAAGAAACAAAATGAAATCGTGAAAGTGAAAAATTTAAAATCGAGCTGGAAAGAATGAGTCATCGAAATTGAATAACACTTCAGAGTTGAATCATTCGTGAGAAGAATAGAATTTGAAAAAACTCACCTGAAATTGAATGTATTCGAAACTTACCAAATATTGAATTGATCAAAGAATTTCATGAACAATTGAAATATGCCCAATTTGCCCAATCGTGTACACTTCATTGAAATCATTATTCAGTTGTTAATACACTGAAACGCGACGAGTGCTTGCAAAGAGTGGAAATCATTTAATATTATTGAAGGTAAATCTCTGCATTGAAATTCGTTTACGGTTTATTGCTTTTTACGATATGCATATAAATTTTATTATTCCGATAACGTTACCTATCGTTCATTTCCTAATCAGAAACAATTACTTGTTTTGTACGACCTTTTTTCAGATTATTGCAAAAATCAACTGTTTTAACAATGTTTGAGATACTTTCATAATTAAACCTCATGTCTCCTGACGAGCTCAGAGAATAGTTTTCTTTGTGAAAAATGAGCTTATCTATAGAAAATAGTCCTTTCGGGAATCAATCCGCGTAAAAATTTTTTTATTTGTTCGACATTTCGACTCTCATGCTAGGGTCATTTTCAGGAACATATAGACATATATTCATAAATATCACAATCTACCCAAAAGTTATATTACAATACAACTGAACGGGAAGTGAGGCGAGGAATTTGATTACCAAGTCCGATGGTCTGATGGACATGCAAGGATAAACGATGAGATTGGAAGATTATGAATATGAATATTTTTATTTGACTACGTTACATAATACAATATATTTGTAGCAAGTCATGTTTGGCTTACTCCTAAAAATCACATAAAATTGTAGGAAAAATGTAAAAATAGTGTCAAAACTAACAAGTAAGTAACACGAATCATGTATACATATACAATACATATACAAAAACTTTGAAAATCAAAGAAAAGTAGTGACATGAGTGTTACCACAAACATGTGTTCTGAAGTCATCGACAGAATAGAAGCAGTGCCTCAACAAATAATTTTTTAATTTCCTCTTGAAAGCCTTCATACTGAGCACTTTGAAATCTTGAGGCAAGATATTATACAGAGAATAATCTAAAGAATTTTTTTGTGATAAGTGAAGACGAAATCGATGAATTCTGATGTGGTGAGAGTTTCGTGTGTTATGTTCGTGAATATGACATTGTTTCGTCAAAGATGATTTCTTCTTATGTATTTCAATCAAAACATAATATAGGAATAAAGTTGGCAATGGCATAATTCTGAGTTTTTTGAAAGTTTCTTGACAGTGATCCCTGTATCCAATATTAGCCAGTACTCTCACTGCCTTCTTTTGCATCCTAAATATATGGATGGAATAGCATGAATTTCCCCAAAGTTGTACACCATAACTAATATGGGAGTGAAACAGTGAAGAATATGACGTTTTCAATATATTTGCATTAGTAATGTGCTTCAATTGGCGAAGGGCAAACAGAGAACCCGAGAGTTTTCTCTTCAGTTGGGAAATATGTGCAGACCAGTTGAGTCTATTATCTAATGTAATGCCCAGTAGTTTAACCTGATTAGTTTCACAATTAGAGATGATTTGATTATTAGCAGAAATCTGTATATATTGTGTCTTCTCACCATTTTAGTTTCAGCTTATTGGATAAAAACCACGACGAGTTACCTCGTCGTATGTGTAAAAGTTGAAATTGTTCCTAGAGATTAATTACTCTTACACCAAACTGATATTTTTTTGCACTCGACGTGCGTTTCTCTAACAAGGTTAGCATTTTCAGGAGAATAAAAATTGATATTAAATCTAAAGCTAGGGTTAGTGTTTTATATACCTAAATTTTTTTGGTCCGATATGGACTTTGTTACTGTTAGTTATTCTAATTAATTTCTCGATAATGAACAAGTGCAGTCACTCCCTACCAAATTTGTTGGTCCGTCATCTGTTTTCATTGATTATTCTGATTACTTCATCGAAAATAAATTGAAGAGTTTTCTAATTTATCTTCTGGGTTACCAAGAAGCTGTTGTAATTTATAAGAAGTTTCATATGCAACTTTCATATTCACTTTATCAAATGACTGTTGAAGTCCTCTAGTGTATTGAGGTTCATATGGGATTACTATAAACTTTTTTATAAATTCACATTTTCTAAATATCTTATCAACTATATCTGGGTTAAAATCGTTCACTTCAGCTACCTACCTTATCACTCTCTTTTCATAGTCATACTTATCTTTTTTCAAAGGAAAAGTTATTAACCAATGGACAAGGAATTGCAGCGCCGCCATTTTATGTTGTGGACAATGATTCGAGTCGTTTGGAATGTATCTAAATGTGTTCGTGTCTTCCCTGTAAATTTCAAAATTCAAATGATATTTTTTTCTGGAACAAACAAACTGTCCGCAAATTTCACATTTGTTACGGGTTTTCCGATCCCTTTTTCGAGGACAAAGGCTACCACGGCCAAATATCCTTTAACTTGCTGGAACTACTGGACGACTATCTAACTTAGTAACGATCGTAACCTTATGGTCGAAAGACAACCTACAAATCTGAACTCAAATTGAAGACAGAAATCAACTTGTTTCAAATGGAGCTTTTCCTCAACAATGGTCACAAGCCAAATATTATGGAATTAATTTCATGTTCATTCCTAACATTCACATATTGTTAATTCAACAACAGACTAGTATGCCATAGAAGTTCATTTCAAGTCATTTATACTCAACCAACATCAATGTGTGAGTTCCAGTATTTTCATGCACTTGATTAATAGATGCATGAGGGAGCGATAATTTTTCTCCGAAGCGTGGAACACAATGATGATTGGTAGTAGCATACAACACCAGGAAAATTATGGAGAACGTTTCCCGAGAGAAAAATTAAATAATTACGATTATCGCCATGTGAGCTGTCACGTCTTATCGGCGTATCATGAGTTGATTCTAATTCATTATGGACTTCATGCAGCACGGTAGACATGCAAGGCACGAGTTGGTAAAAATTGTTTTAATTCTAGCTCACCGACACATGTTCGTTCTATATGAATGAACCATTGGAGTTTCTTTGATCGTTAACATCAAAGGATAGGCGTACACACATTGTTTCATGAATTATTGTAATTTTTATTTGAACTGAAGACTAATGGATGTAGTGAAGTTTGTTCTAACATATGTACAATTAGAGACTTTTTTCAAAGGATTCCAAAGGCAACAAGAAACTGTGATTCTTCTACATTGTGCCAGACTTTGTCATCTGAAATGAAAAGAGCGTCAGAAAGTGATTCCAAAAAACGAGGCCTTCAAACCCTAACCAAAGTAGTGATACTGAAAATACTCACTTCTTGATATTCCCAGTTCGTTCAATGATGATAATTAAGTGAGCTGAAATCAATACCTGAGAACGTTCATAGAAGATGCACAGATTGTTTGCAGAAATCGTTATCCTGTTATTAAAAAAATAAATTTTTCTCATGAAAATTTCAGTTCTTCACAGGAATTTTAGAACAGACAGATATCTACAAGTTTATAGAGTAATTTCATGAATTCCTCCCAGTGGACGTAGTTACAGGATATGTATCTAGTTGCTCATCATTCATCCATGGTTTTGTGAGCGGGTAAATTGAAAATTCAGTTCTAATTTTTGGAAAACAAGTACTAGCTGAGTGAGTGTCCTACTTTGAAATATAATTTCGTGATTTAGGAGTTGACTTGGTCCATGAAGATTCAAATACATATATAGGGCATTGGAGAATCGAAATGGGATTATACTGCCTTGAATTCAATCGTGACGGATATTTATTGATGTTCCAGGAAGTAGAAAGTCGGTTTATTCCAGAAACGTTCGACTACGTTGATTCCATACCAGTAAGGTGGCTATACACTGGTGTTTCAATTCATATAAAAGATTTCCAGCATATCAGACGACCGATCTGGCGTAGTTGATCAAGAATTGATGACATAGACCGTAGTAATAATAAAAAAAATCACACTGCATTTATAGAATATTCAGAACGCGTGCACACTCTAGAATGTTGTTGACAGCAAACTTCTCTTGTGTTTTTTATGATCACTACAAAATTTCAAAATGGCTTTTAAATATGATAGAACGTGAGATTATTCTTGGAGGTAGGTCATTGAATATGAAGTTTGTTTTCATCGAATGTCAGATTGATCTCGCGTTCTATTCTCTGTTCTAATCAAAAGAGATCTGTATTGGCAACAACGTGTTCCATGGATCTAGGGGTTTCAAAATTTTTTAGGAATTTCAACCACAAGCGCACCCTCAAGGCGTAATTTTGAAAAACTACACTCTGTCTACAGGTTTGTCTGAAACAATATTGTAACACCGAAAACACCAGTATATAACCATCTTACATACCAGCCATATCAATATGTTTCATTTACACGATTCATGGCCCACTTCGATTTCCGATCTAAACGATGAGGTCGACCCCTTTGTGGCGCAATGAAAAGTATATAATTGACTGCTGGGAATTCATCAATCTTCAGATATTTTCCCGTCTCGGTATTGCCTCATTTTCCACGGTTTTCGTACTTTCATTACGAATCTGTGAAAGTAGGCGGTGTGTAGAAATGTTGATTGATGTTTCAGCAACGACTTTTCGATTAGCACTGCCATCGGAAGGATGCCTATCACATTGTGATCTGAGCAGATCATTCATGAAGTTATCGTTCATTACCTTTTTTGTTCTGGTTCTGATCGTTTTTTGATGAAAGTTGAGGAATCTGATAATATTGAAAGACTATTGTTATGTCATACGATGAATTATATAAAGTGTTTGTTTGAGTTCTATTCTATCTCTAAGACAATTTCTCTTTGTTTCGTGTCTCAACATATTTCAATCGTATAGATTGAAAATAAAAAGTCAGTTTTGGAATAGAGGAAAATGATTTTTTCATACATCTATGTACGTTCGTTTCGATGTATTTGAAGTTGGTTCAGTAATATCATGACATCTTCCGTCCACATCTTGAGATATATGCCAAAGATGCATGACTTGGTTTTCTTGTAGAAATATCGCTTCATTTTCTTTGAATGATATTGGCATTCCCTTCTATGAATTCCTTGCATTGTCAGTCCGCAAAATGACTATGAAACAGAGGATTAGCGTTTTGAGGAACACTTCTCTCTGCCTGGGGGCACTGTTGCCAGATTGCCAGATTTGGCAGTGTATTGCCATAATTGCTTATTATTTGGTATTTCTTCACATGAAATAACAGGAAGATAGAAATATATTCTGGAATCTTGAAGTTCCTAAAAATTTTTGAAACAGAGAAGTTTTGCTCAAATTTTCTCGATGCGTTAATTTCGATATTTTTGTTGGTGATCAACAGTTCTACACACCGCCTACGTTCACAGATCCGTAACGAAAGTACGAAAACCGTGGGAAATGAGGAATCAGTTGTGTGCTTTGTTGAAGAGTTTCTTGTCTGATAGGTCTCTGTATGTGGTTGTAGATGGAGTATCATCTGATATTCTCCCCATGAATGCAGGTGTTCCACAGGGTTCAGTTCTGGCGCCCACTTTGTTTTTGCTTCATATCAATGATTTGCTCGAGAAAACATCTTGTTCAATGAATAGTTTTGGGAACGACAGTACTCTTCATACCAGTTTCTCTTCCAGAGTCCCCATACCAGCTCGAGAAAAAAAAATTCAAAGAAAGATTCACGTCAATAAAATTAACGACGACTTGGCCAAAATAATAGAATGTGGTAACATGAACTTGGTGGAATTCAATGCTACGAAAACCCAGGCATATCTCTTCTCAAGAAAAGCCGATCTGTCATCATCAAATATTCAGATGTCAGGAGTAACTGTTCCTACAAAATTAAGTATCTCGATGCTAGGTATTACGATCAGTGAAAATCTCTCATGGGAAAACCATGTGAGATCGATCGCTAAAAGTGCTTCCCAGAGACTTGGATTCCTATTTCGTGCAAAGAAATACTTTACTTCTCATCAGCTTCTAATGATCTACAAGGTTCAGATACGACCTGTCATGGAATACAGTTCTCATGTGTGGAGTTCGGCACCAAAACATTCATTGAGGCTTCTCGATTCAATTCAGAGAAAGGCAATTCGTCTTGTTGGTGATTCTTCGGTCACAGACTCGCTCGCTTCATTGGAAAATCGTAGAAGTGTCGGAGACTTGCCTCTCTTCTATAGATACTTTCACGGTCGATGCTCTTCCGAATTGTTATCAATCGTTCCCTCCTTGGCAATACCTACACGGATGACTCGACGAGTAGAGAATTCCCACCCCTTTGTTGTGAATTTGGAAACCTGTCGAACCTCTCTTGCTCAGGGATCTTTCGTCAATAGAACAGCTGAGCTTTGGAACTCCTTGCAAAAAGAGGTTTTTTCTGAGGCTCACAATCTTCAGAAATTCAAAATAAATGTCAATTCGTATATCCTGTCCCTTGATTCACGCGGTGTTTTCTGAACATTACAGGGCTTCCCTTTCGTGTGAATCTGCATATATATAAAAAAAAGGTTTTTTCAGCCAAAACTTCATTAATCGAAATCCTAGATGTCCCAGTGGTGATAAATAAATGTTTTTTCTTTCATATTACATTTCATGGTGTCAACGAATTGTGAAACCCACAGTTCACTGAATGTTTTCCACAATCGCAATGAATATGGAACTATTATCACATGAAATGAATATAAGGAATATTGGAGAATATTATGATAATATAATATGTATAGAAAAAAATTGTGAGTTTATCCGTTTTTCAGGCAAAATTTGTAAATTTTTTTGTAGTGAATCAAAATATCATAACAGCATTGATAGTAAGATGATAACAGGATGTAGTTCATGTATGTAGTATGAGAACTTAGATGCGATGGGACTCGATAAGACTTTGGAGAAAATTTCCAGAAAGGAAAAAGTTTTCGTATAAATTTGTCGAAATGCAATTATTCAAAGGTTTATATTTACAGGAATAAAATGTTCCTTGTAACTCCAATCAATGGGAGTTTTTGCCGTGCAGAAGGTGGAGTAATTCTGATTTCGGGACTTGTTATTAGGTTAGGGACCCTGATGAAAAACCCAAGTTTTCGACCTTGGGGGAGAGGGTTCCGCCATCTTGGGATAAAAGTACGATTTTTTTTTTAATTTAACTCCTTAACGGTCGATTCCACGACAAAATTTAAAGAGAATAAAATTCCTTGCAATTTTTGTATCAACACTTTTTCTCGTAAGTCTAACGGGTGGCGAGTTACAGCAGACAAGACTTGAATATTTTTCCAAAAAATCGTAAAATTGTAGGAAATTTTATCCCCTTGAAATGTGTATCCGAAATTTTTTCGTGGGATCAACCGTTAAGTGAGAAGTTCAATCGAATAAAAAAATTTTCGTACCTTTTTCGCGTACCCCCTCCTCTAAATTCAAAAACTTGTTTTATCCATCATGGTCCCCAACCTAACAAAATATCCCAAAATCAGAATTGCTCTATCTTTTGCTCGGCAAAAAGTTTTTTCCTTCCCACTGACTGGAGTATGTGATAAAATAATCTTTATAATTTTCATTCATTCAAGTGTGTTGTGTTTCTCTTCATCAAAATAATAGATAGTTACAATTGAAATATACTCTTGTAATTGATATGAACCGTTCTCTTTTCACAAATGATACAACATACACTATTGGTTATCGGTAATTTTGATCTACTTCTCGATTTGACTATTTTCGAATATTTCCGTCATATATAAAATGTCCCATATAATCAATGCAATTATCGAAAACTTACAGCGGTAATTGCATTGTATCAAGTCACCATAACAACACATTTGAAACTGTATCGCTAGACGTCAGTAAACAACACAAATAAATGTCAGATAGATTTCAAATATAGAAAAACATTTCGCGTTTAGGTGAGTACTCCATACAATCTATAGAGGAAAGTATAAATGAACAAAAAATAACATTTCCTTGAGAATTTCTTCATTCGTGAAATATTCCAATGAATTACATTCGTGCATAAAATTGAAAAATGTCCTTCGGACTCGGCACTTTCGCCAAAATATGAAAATAAACTTGCAATATTTAAATATCACGCTTTCTTGCAAAATTATTGGTGATTTTTATGCACTCCTGCATTTATAACCGACTATTGACCCCCAGTATGACATAACTTTCAAGTGATCCAAAGACCCAAACGCCCCATACATTATTAAACACAGCCAACAAGCCAAAACTCATCAATCTCCTCGCCACCATCGATTTCCAACAATCAGACAAGACAAATAACCCGACTTGGATACCAGTTATCGATTTTTTATTAACGCTTTCATCAGTGTCCGATGAAAACACGCGAAGCTAATTTACTTCTAGGTGTTCCCTGTAATTTTCTAACCTCGCTTGGTAGTTATTTTCCGAATTACCAGAGCCTGCTGGGCTCTGTAGAAGATTTTTGTCTGGTCATTATGGCTCACCGATGGACCCTGCGATATGTAAATATGTTAAGTTTGGGTATATATTTGGTGTATTCTAATTTGAGGTTCCCTATTGTTCTGGCTGAATTGGATGGCTTTTTGGTCGTCTCATTAAAGAATAAAGAGCGATTGGTTATCAATTTCGGAGTTTAGCACCTCTGGTATTGAAGAGTTTTCGTGGACAATGTGATGGTTATGGGCTGCATTTTTATTTTTTTCCATCTCATGTTTTCAAAGCGTTTCGCTTCGAGGTGAGAAAATAGATTGTGAAATAATGTTCCCTTCCGAAGAGTTGGGCACCTTAAGTTGGTGCCTCAGCGATCAGGACAAGAGACAAGTTGTATATATTCCAATATCAGTTCTCATTTTTTCAGATTGTGATTGGTTGAAAACCATAAAACCACGAGGAAAGAATGTATCCGCCACAAAATAATGAATTGCATACAGTACCAAACATTATTTTGATGAAGTTGAATTGGGAATTCATTGGGTTTCGAAGTCTGTTCTGAATACCAATAGAAGACTGTTACCTTACCATGCATTTTTTCTTATGAGACTACTCATACCTATTTTATCAAACGTCCTGATTCCATTGTAGATTACATTTCCTATACTAACTTGTGTTTTACAGTTTATGTATACCCACTAGTGAAGATGTATTGATCCAATAATGTAATGTTTTCAACAGCATCGTACCTGATACATCCTGAATAATTATTCTAATGGAAGAGAAAAAAATATAATTGGGGACTGACGCTAGAAAGCGAAGGATTCGAAGGATTGGCTTTCAAACCTGAATATTTCTTCACGAAATCCTGAAAAACGCAAAGTTCCGAAATATATTGAGAACATTGTAGAAATGTCACAATTTTGATATGTCTACCTACAAAAACGAAATCCAAGTTGTTTCGTTCAAACACAAATGAATGTAATCATTCCTGAAATAATTTGAGTTTAATTTGAATTGAAACAATCAATTTTTTTTTGGGTGGAATTGAAGGACTTACATCTACTATTCACAGCAAGAATTAACTGAAATTATATAGTCCAAGTGGCCTGTTGGTTAGAGCGTTAGCACTATTAGACGATCCACTTTATAGTGGGTTCGAGTCTTACCAAAACGGACTTCTTTTAGCCTTTTTCCAATAAGACAGTACCAATTTGATTCGTATCGTTCAATATTGAATCAAATAAAAATTGAATTGAACTGGCTGATACTTGATGAAAATCCATATTAACAAAAATATATTACAGTTTCCTGTATGATTTTCACTCACAATGGGTTTACAAAACGGCGACACGTGTTTCGCTATTACAATAGCTTCTTCAAGTTCGAAGAAGCTATTGTAATAGCGAAACACGTGTCGCGGTTTTGTAAACCCATTGTGAGTGAAAATCATACAGGAAACTGTAATATATATATATTTTTTTTGAATCAAATAAAGTTTCTTTCCTTTGAGTTCCCCATAATAATCGAAAGAATACTTTATATCTGGAATTGATTATCAATATGATACTTGAAAAAGAATAATATTTACCTGGTCGAAAAAAAAAAAATCAACTGTACAACTCAGATGGATATGGGCCATATCAGCCTCAGACGTTTGAGCACTCGCCTACGGCGACGGAGTCTGCAAGTCTTGTCTCATACAACCAACTTGATAGGTCTCACAGTCTCCTAGAATAGCGCAAATATCTGACGCGAAACTGATCAATGATACTTCTATGAGCAAATTTGTTTCTGAAGAAACTAGTTGATAATGATATTCTTCTCTGTCGAATTCCTGACATTTCCAATTATGAGTCATTAGTAAATTATTATATCGAAAGGAATATTCACCATTGCATATATAAAAGTCAGGTGATATACGTACATCGAAATAGAGGGATTATATATTGTGTCAAACTTCCTTCACAGCCACAAATCAGTTCAGTTTCACAGAATGGTTGGTTGGTACTCTTCAACATTGTGCAACAAGCAACAATTCGTTCGAGCCAGTCTCTACCTACTACACAGTAGGTTTTCACTGGCACCTGTCAGAATACAACTACTTCTCTTGCTTATACCACGAAGGGCATTGTATTATATCCGACAGGTGCCAGTGCAGGTTGATTCACAGAAGGAAATCCTGCATTTGCTTTTGGCAATACAAATGAAGGAATTGATTTTCAATTATAGGGACGGACACACTTGCAGACCGGTTCTGGGCTATTTGGCCACTCGTCAGTACAGGGCAGTGTCATCATCAACATAAAGTCGATGACTTCCCATAATTAAAAATCCAAAAACTTTCCTAGTATCAAGCCCCGACAAAAGCCGATGCGAACAACACGAAGTCATTGGGACATCCACCCATGGACGAAGCATTTCAAAAACAAACCGAATTCGCCCATTACTACTGCGAGGAAAATGTAAAAACATTCAACATAGTCGATGGGCTTAGTTACTTACTTACTCGATCATCTTTCGCACAATGATATATAATTTGGTGTTTCCAAGTTGTAGAGGTAAATTATTGGTCTTTCAAGATTTGAACAAGGGGTTTCAGTATTTCGTTTTATTCATACAAAGTAAGTACTACCAAGTATTCAATTCACATACTCCTCCTGTTAGAGTTACTATCTATACAACCAGCATTGCATTCTGTCTGTCGAACTCGTAGATTGCTTCATCTCACACGGTTACCAACCAGTGGTGACTTCTGTACTATTGAAGTTAGTGTAATTTTTCAGTTGAAAGGCTTCATATAAATCATAGCGTTTAAAATACTGGAACTGTGGAAGATGACATTTCATTTTCAATTTCTCTGTTGGTCTGTCCATGAGAATGGTACTTCTATTCAAAAGTTGTGGATATGAATAATGTTGGTATAAACTAAGGTGGCTATATACTGGTGTTTTCACTCCATATACAAGATTGTCGACAAATCAGACGAACAATCTGGCCTACTTGATCAAGAATTGATGACTTAGACCGTAGTCATAACTCAAGAAATTCGCCAGGTATCGTTACTCTCGCAGTGGAAATGACAGTCATGTGCACGTCCTGAGTTGCCAAGTGGCTATGCCGTTGCGAATTCTGGTCTATGTGCTGAAAAAATTAATTGATTGTTGATATTTTCAATTGAACAATATAATATTGTGGTCTCAATTCAGAAGCTTGGTCAAGAAGTAGTATCACAATTCAGCCGAATATTATTCATATTAATGCGTGTGAGCGAATAGGTGTGAGAATTGTGATCAAATTTAATGGATATGAAGTGAGAAAATGGCATTTTTTTCTGGTAAGTCAAATCCTTATCAGTTTTTATAATCTTCTGGGTTGAACTGAAAATATCTAAAACACATATCACTGCATTTATAGAATATTCAGAACGCGTGCACACTCTGGAATGTTGTTGCCAGCAAACTTCTCTTGTGGTTTCTTATGATCACTACGTAATTTTCAAATGGTTATTGAATATACTAAAACGAGAGATTATTCCTGGAGGTAGGTCATTGAAGATGAAAATTGTTTTCATCAAACGTCAGATTGATCTCGCATTATATTTTCTGTTCTAATCAGAAGTGATTTGTATTGGCAACAACGTGTTCCACGAATCGAGTGTTCTCGAAAATTTTCAGGAGTTTCAACCACAAGCGCACCCTTGAGGCGTGATTTTGAACAACTACATCCTGTCTACAGGTTTGTCTGAAACAATACGCAACACTGAAAGCACCAGTATATAGCCATTTTAGTATAAACCTAAGGATGTGAGCCCGATATTCATTGAGATATCGGTTACATATGACACTGATAGCATTGTGGTTTTCTTCGATTCCTTCTGAAGCTAACTCTTCTAGTTGAATTCGAATTACTTTTCATACCTAATTCACCGAAAGATGAGTGATGTGATTTTCAAATATTCAAATATTCCATCATCGACCAATAAAGTGACATCCTCAACCCGAAAAACAAACGAATTAGTGTCACGGAACATCAATGTTTCGGTTTCTCGTGCCGCAGAATTTCAACTTAGTTGTTTACTGCGTTAATACGATTTGTAGCTACGGGGAGTCAATTCGATTAAAACTAGTCCGGCTTTAATAGGTTCATTATGCCGGGATATAAAGATGGATTATACGTTTGTTATCTGGAATAAACTCGATGTATTCAGGTTGGTGTACTCTTGACTCTAATGAATACTTCGTTGTGGGGGTATTCAATGACAACAGTTCCGGTATGGCATTTGACTCTATTATTGAGAATTCAAGAAAGTCTATTGTGATGTGTACGTAGTTGCAATTACTGTGTGTCCCAAAGAGTAGTGAGTAAGGGAGTACATCAAAATGATGCAGATATTAGAAATGTACGAGATACGTAATAAATAGTGTGCGGGGAAAACATAACCTACTTTCAGGTTAGAAAGTGAAGAAAGTGACTTATAGACCGCGGGCATGTGACGTCACACGCATCAGCCTGCTGGACAAACAAATCGTATTTCCATAAATAACAATAGTTATTAAATGAGATTATCATTTCAATTCTGAGATATAAAATTACTGTTGCCTATTCTAACTCATCAGTACTTAAACCTGCTCTTCTAGTTACTTGAATCCACAATTCACCTCTCTTAACAGCAAGAGGATTAATATTCTTTCTATTGTCGAAAATAGAAAGGAATCGATGGATTGAAACTTCACAATCACTCGAAATTAAGTTATTAACGAGAGAAAATATTTTGAAATATGACACAAATGCACAAAAAGCCTCTTTAGATCGGATTGTTTGTCCAGCAGGCTGGATTTACACTTGTCAGATTTACCGTCGTCTGGCAGATATGCCCGCGGTCTATTGAACACTCAGAAGAAACGAAATATAAATAGAACTCCACCGACATATTGAAACACCTACTCATTGGAAATGTTCAGTTTTCTGCTAGCATACAAAACAAGATACCGCTAACGGAGAGAAAATATATATATATATATATATATATATATATATATATATATATATACGATTTGTAGCTACGGGGAGTCAATTCTTCATTCCTGTCAGTTTTGTTTTGAACGACCTTGGGTAGTTTTCCATTCGGCAGTCGGAGCTTGATTCGATCACTATAATTATATACCTGCCGACAGATTTTTACTACGACAGGAAAAAAGGGACTGAACCAGTCTTGATCTCTTATGCCTCACATAAACTCAAGAGCGTAGCTATAAACAAATCTCAGCAAATGATGAAATTTCGTATTATTATTATATTCTTCATCAAGAGAATGATTCACTATGAGCCTTGGTACTGTTACATAATATTTTCACCTCGTGTTTTTCTGAGTGAATAAAAGGTCAATCTCCCAAAATATGGTTGAAATTTCCAGCTAATCTCGGCCAGAATTATTTGAATAAACTGAATGGAAGTAGCCGTTACTTGATGAAAATCCATATTAAACAAATAATATTCAGTTGTCTGTAAGATTTTCACCTATTAGCGTTTACTAAACATATTTCGCTAAACAATAGCATCTCAAGCAAGAACTTTGAACTAATCTTTATCCTGTTACATTTCGGATCTATACAACATTCTATCAGACGATCAATAAAAATATAGTTCGACAACTAATTAATAAGATTAATGGTCCGACGTCACATCCTTATTAGTACAATTTCCTGAAAAAAACATATTCAACAGAGTTGAACTATTCAACTCCGTCTGATCATTCATTAGGAACTGTGAATGTTTACACTCATTGATCTCCAAACTCTACAAGAGATTGAGTTTCAAACCCTTCCGTTGGAAATGAAGGGTTTCATATTCGTGGTTGAACTCCTGTCCTTTTGTAATGAGGTGAAATGCATACGTTGAATTTGTCTTATCATTTTGGAAACTACTTCTGTGTTCTTTCACGCGTGTATCAAACGTTCTTCCCGTTTGACCGATATGAAACATAGGATAAGGACTTCACAATTATCTATAAACTCCTGATCTATCTGATACTGAACTTCTATCTCTGTTGTTTTTGATATAAGAGCTCAAATTATTCTTTGTATCATATGCAAACTTCAAATCTTTCTGTTTCAAGAAACTAGAAATTTTCTTACTCGGCTGACCTAAATAGGTCAACGTTCTGCTATTCTTATCATAGTTACGAGTTAAGATAAGAATTACAGAACGTTGACCTATTCAACCGAGTAAGAAATTTTATAATTTCTTGAAAGAGAAAGATTTGAAGGTTGCATATAGAACAAAGAATAATTTGAACTCTTATATCAAAAACAATAAAAAAAGAAGTTCAGTATCACATAGATAAGGAGTTTATAGATTATTGTGTGGTTCATGTCCTATGTTCTATGTAGGTCCAACACGAAGAACATTCGATACACGCGTAAAAGAACACAGAGTTCAGCTCATTACAGAGGGACATTAGTCCAACCACGAATTTGAAATCCTTCATTTCCAAGGAGAGGGTTTCAAACTCAATCTCTTGGAGAGTTTGAAAATTATTCAGTGTGAACATTCACAGTTCCTAATGAATGATCAGACGGAGTTGAATAATTCGCATCTGTTGAATTGTTATTTCCAGGAAATTGTACTAATGAGGATGTGACGTCGGACCATTGATCTTATTAATTAGTTGTCGGACTATATTCTTATTGACCGTCTGATATAATGTTGTGTACATTTTAAATGTAGCAGGGTTAAGATTAGTTCAGAGTTTCTGCTTAAGGAATCTTTTGTATAGCGAAACACGTGTCACGGTTTAGTAAACCCTAATCTGTGAAAATCTTAAAGACTACTGTATATTATTTAATTGAATACAAAATAAAACTCATCAAACCCGTCTCACAACGGTCAGTCTCATCATCACCCTAATTCCCCGACTAGATTCAGATTCCAACGTGTTGTTCTAATAACGATGTCGATTGAATCTAATACGCGAACACACATAGTCCGAAAATTGAAATTTGATCGATCGTCAGCAACGCCGTTCGACACCAGTCCCGTACAATTAATGCACGAACGCCGGCAAACATTTTGCGTGATTTTCGATGACATTTCCGACACGATGGCTATTAAACGTGACAGCGGATTGTTGGCGAGTTTGGTAGCTTGCAGAGGTCACTAGATCGGGGATTCTATCCAACGTGGCGATGCATGCGCTACGTTGGCTTTGCCTTTGCCAACAATCCAGTAAAAAGTTACGGAAAAAAGGCTAAACAACCGTGAAAATCGAACGACTGTTTCGTTGACAGGTAATGTTGATGATGAATATGTTCTTCTGATTTTTACAATTGACGAAAATGTCAAATCACCTTGCATTTCATAATCTATACTTATATTATAAAGAAGTTTGTTTCTGACTCTGTTTATTTGTATGTTTGTTTGTAGGGGGTAATCTTCTGAAATACTGATCCAATTATGGAAATTATTTCACTGCGACCTTTTCAGATCTATTGTGATGCTCTTTGATTGTTAGAGCTCTTTGTCTAGCTTGATCTCTTCGATGAGACTCCATAGCCTTGACACTGAATCGTTCATATAGCTAGCAGCCTCTGGTTTCTCCTCCCCGCATCTTGCGTGTCTCAGCCTTGCTATCGGTTCGCATTCACAGAGCACATGCAGTGCGGTTTCTTCCTCTTCTTGACAGAACCTGCATTGGGTTTCTTCTGTCAAACCAATGTTGCTCATATTTTTTCTGAGCCGGCTATGCTCCGTTAGTAGACCCACCACTACCCTTTCAACCTTACGATTGTGGTTTAGCAGGTCTTCCGTGAATATGGGCGCTGATTCCTTTATGAATTCTTTCGCCTGCCTCATTCCAGGGAGCTTATCCCACTGATCTTTCGATTCGTTTTGCATGAATTTATGGATGTCTTGATAGTAGCTTTCGCTACCCCGCAGAAGGGTTCTGGGCCGATCATAGCCTTGGATGCGCCTTCACGACCTAGAGTATCGGCCTCCTTGTTGCCCTTGTGACCCTCATGTCCGGGTACCCATGCTAGAGTAACCCTTATTTGGGTACTTAGCTCCTTGATTGCGCTCAGAAAGCTTCCCACCAATCTTGAGAAGAGTTGAAATGAGCTGAGCTCCTAAATTGCCGTCTGGCTGTCGGACAAAATGGCAATGGTTTCATTTACGACCTTCTGCCTGTTTATTTCCCCTATACAGTGTTCGATTATTTCACTAACAGAAAGCTACACTATTCAGGAGTGATGAAGGTTTTATTTCATAATGATTCAACAAAAAATTCAGTGGGAAATAATATTATTTATGAATCAACTCAGAGAAAATAGGGCGAAATGTCATGTTTTAACAATGTGCGCTGACTGAATCGTTCGGTACAGACGAACATAATATTCACCTACTAAAAATATTGGTTTCTACCAGTTCTCCAAGAAATCCGTAGTACTATATAGCTAGCTTCTATATTTGAATCACTACGAAGGTGTTTTTGTTGATCGATATATTCAACAACTGACCCCTAAGGGGATGAAACACGGGGTCAAACCTTGGACAACGTGATTCCTAGGTCCAATCTACTTCAAATTTTGCAGAAATATTCTCTTTAACATAATTGTTAGAAGACGTATTTCGTATTTTATGGAAATTCATCGCGTAACGTGGTGAAACTTTACGTAGGCATCCGATAAGAATGGTTTTTCCGAAATTCCACACCTATGGGGGTGAAAAACGAAGTCATAGTTTGTACAGGACTTCTAGGTTTCAAAATCCAATCTACATCAAAATTTTGCATAAACTTTCTTTAAGAGAATAGATGGTAGACGTCTTCCGTATTCAAAGAATACCTCAAGAGTTAAGGGAGAGGAAATACGATTCAACAATCACTTTGAATTTTCAAGTTTGTAAGCCTAAGGGAAAACCGCTCTCGGCAAGAAGCTCCATATTCAGCTGTACTATGGATTACTTCTTATTACTCAGTTACGAAAATTGAAACTCAACTAATTATTTCAGATCCCAAAACCACGTTTTGTTAGCGATAGAACGGTTCTCAGCATTTCGATTCGAAAACTGCAATTGCCTTCTCTCGGAACATTCCCTAACGAGCATGCGACTACTCCCAAATCCAAGTAAACATAAAACAGGAACACTTTTCCCTCCCTTTCTGACTATATTGATACAACGAACGCTAATTAAGCACGAGTAATTAAATGTCTAATGACTTCACGTAACCTTACTACAAAGTAACAATACTTTACAATACTGCTTCAAAAATCAAACGACTTCTCTTCCACTTCGCCTTTCATTGTTGCTTCAAAGGGGTGTTGATGGTGAAGGGATATTATTGAATAATTTCCAAAAGAGAGAAGTATATGAAAAGCGTCAATCCTATGTGATGTACATATATCTGTCGTGATAAAATTATCGGAAGTAATTACACAAGTGCTTTGAAATTACCGATAATTTTCCATGAAAGCATGTTGTCTAAAAACTGCATGAGTTTATTTACATATTTTGTCCGCCGAAGGAGGAGGGCTCTTTTAGCAAAATATGAAAATAACCGAAAGATTCAGTATTTATGCCTGTCAAGATGACAAATGTACATTTTAACAATCGTTACTATAGATACACGGACCGAGTGGGTATTTTTCGATGCCTACCGGGTATTTACCAGCCCGAAAATGTCCCGCCGGAAATTTATCGCTGTAATTGATCGAAAATGCCCCGCTTCATATGGGATTTTTAACATACGATGGAAATATTCAATATAAATTTCATTCAAAATAAGAAGTGGAGTCAAACACATCTGATTTAATCTGGAAAATTATTGGAAACGTGTAGACTATTACTGAAAATTCAGTCTGGATATGACTAAGAAAATGTGAAGTAAATGAAAGCTTAGTTGATATTTTTTCAGCATTACCTAGAGATCAATTACCCTAACACCAATTTGTTTGGTGTTAGAATAATTGATCTCTGGGAGCTTCAACTTTCACACCAAAGGTTCCAATCTCATAGTTTATACTTTCTACGGGTGGATATTGAGATTTCAGCAATTATTTCAGTCGCCATGAAGTATTTTTTGAATTTCAAACGCATCTCTCTTCTCTCCTTTCTAGAAACGGGCTCCACTTTTCCGCCAAAACATAAGATAATGATGATGTTGACTGATACTGAATTTCCTGGATAAGTCAAATTTTTCAAATACTGCGCCAAAAAGGATCCAAGGCAGCACTGTCAAAAATTTCTCGAACTTTTCCTCGATAAGCCTGACAAGTGTCAATTTTCTTTAAAGTGTCATCGAGAAAAATTGCAATTTGATAGTTAAAAAAAAGCATTTTATTTTGAACCTACAACATGAAGAGGACTCTATTTTCATATCTTACTCGGCTTGATCCAGCGTCTGAACCGACTGAACCAGAAAAAAAAAGGAAAGAACAATCGGTGAGTCCAAAAATTTCAAGTGAAATTTGTTTGTTTGTTTGGGTAACATTCAATCCAGTAGAATTTTTCAAAAAACCTCGAAAATCTACTAATGTTCAAATGTAGCCTGCTCTTCAGTTTTCAATGGAATGTAATAATAATTATTGAAGTTCTTCAATTTTAAAGCAAAAAAATTTATTCTATTTTAGTTTTTTGTCTTGCTCATGTGACATTTTTTCGTTCCCTAACAAAATTGGGAAATCAGGAGCCGATAAAAATTGAAAAAAAACTCTATTATATTTTTCCAATGGAGGGGGTCCGGACCCGAAAACCCCCCATGGATCCGCCACTGCACTAGAGTTAATAATATAGACAATAGAAGTCCTAACTGATACCACTCAGCTAGGAACATTGTCAGTCACATTTAGGTTAACATTTTTGAGATTGTCTTCCGTTTTTTCCTTAAGATGAAATTTTTTTATGAAAGTTATATGTTGATAGAAGTCATATCTTAGTAATATCATCGTTGTCTAATTTCCTTCTCATCTTATAGTTCATCTTCCTTCATTGATATACGATTACATTGGTTTGGACTTATTCTATTAATATTTTTATGAAACAGTCATATCTACTCCGTTCTGTAGAATACCTACATACCGTAATAATCCGTGAACGGATTTTGATCAGACAATCGACAGTTACCCAATCACTAGGCATTTTCGTTAAGCCTATACATCAAGAACAATCAGAACGAAAGCGCCACATAACATCAATCATTCCGCATGTAAATCTCGACTTTGAATATTCATAAATTACTATGTTAAACATTTATGGCTCACTCTGTGCCGTAATTAATTTGGGAGACGTTGTGCGCATGCCCCCCACAACTCGAACATGGAATGCGCACATAAATCATCTCGGATCAACCGCGTTATATATGATGACGTTATTATGCACAACGATAAAACTGCTAGTGGGCGTTGAGATAAATCCGATGTTTCACGCAGGTGAGTGCTCCAAGTCGAGTACGATTGTTAACAGGATTTTGACGCCGTGGGTATCGGCCCGGGATATATTTTGGCTCGTTATTTCTAATATTATCCCTTCTACTTTGTGAGAACGCATCAGGAAAAATAAATCGTTGGATGCCGATGCTAAGAGATATACAAAGTATAGCCTGTACAAAGTCAATCCGAAGACAAATTCATTAAATGTTCTGCCATTTTATTGTAGCTGAAGATATTGACCTGATATTCTAGGGTTGTTCACCATTCGTCGGGAGCTTCAAAATGATGTATCACAAGGCCCCCTTTCCATTTATTTTTTTTTTCTCCAGATGGCGCCCAGTCGCCATCTTGAAATTTTAATGTGTCAATTTTATTCCAAAAACTAGTATTCATGCAGCGATTTCATTATCGCAATGCAGCAATTTCATTATCGCAGGTTCTAATATTTTGAGTCAAAATATAAAAGGGCGGGGGGCATTGAAGAAATGCACTGTGTAAATATCCGCTTTCACAAAAATCTGTTAACTTCAGAATTTAAATTTCTCACTTCATCTATGAAACATATGTTCTCGTAGACCGGTGGTTACTGTTTCAGTCTCTTGTACGATACGTGGTGAGTTCAAACCTCCACAACAACCTTTTCTTGTTTATCATTTGGTATAAACCCAAAAGGCACGCAAAGTTGTGTTACTATAAGTTTCCGAATATTACTATCAGAGATTGTGAATAAAAAATTTTTCCTCAAAGCGCTAGGAATTTTTTTCAAGATTTCGGTTTTGTAAGAAAATTATATTTCTTCACTCCAATGAAATTATATTTTCTTTTAGTTTTTTTTTAGTGTTCTACATAAATGATTGAAAACACATTGTTTATTTGCGAAAGTCTATAAAACGTAATTTTCTCTTGATTTATTTGGCAATAATTTTAATGAAGCAGTATTCGGTGCCTCAACCAGCTTTGGGGGAGTTCCAGGAACGGAAATTTCATCATCATTTTACTATCGAGAACACCAGCATTGAATTTAAGATTGACAATTCGAACTTAATACGTTTCCACAGTAACCCAAGTAAATTAATTACAATTTCAAAGCACCATTCATTTGTGAATGAAATTATTCGCAATCTTTTCGAAATTAATTAATATCTGTCGAATTTCAAACGATTTGCGGAACGATAGTATGTTGACCTCATAGGAAAAAGCAAATTGGTGAACTTTATGTTGCGAAGTCTTGGCTTGCGCATCGACTTAGTAATCTTCATAGTTCCAGAAATGTTAGTCCTTTCTTACGAGGTGAACAAAGTACGATTCCTACTAATCTACGGAAAAGTCCCCTTTTCGCACTCATTTTGCAATAGAGTAAGAAAGTAGATCTGTTAAGTTTTTAGGAAGTATAGAAACATTTGAATATTTAAAATATATATTTGTTTGGCTGTAGTTCACGAAATGACTGAGGAATTGAAAAAACATCAGAATTTTGCAATAATTTTCCGTAAAAAGAAGTATGTGTCAATATTTTTTTGATGGCCCTGGTAAAAGCCTCATCAAATGAATATTGAATAATAATAAACATCTGATAGTTTTCATTTGTCACTTTGAATTGCCATTGCAACAAAGAAAAACTGAATCTGTCAGTCAAAACACTATCTTGTCAAAACTTCCAGACAAGTTGCTGACAATGCAGTGAAAAACCCTTATCTTCATTGGAATACAGTAGAGCCTCTGCAAATGATTTGCAGAATGCAACAATAAGAATGAAGAATGAATGTTTCCTAGTGTAAACTTCGAGTACACGCTAGTAGAAAAAATAGTGTACTCAACACTTGGATAAACTGACTTTTCCGAACGTTATTGCATCTGCAATCGCATGCGGAAATTTATCTCTTTCCGCACTTGTTAGGTAAACTCTTTTTTTATAGATTCACAAGGAATGGAAGGCCTGTAATGTTCAAAGAACACCGCATGAATCAGGGGACAGGAGATACAAATTAACAGCCAATACGAATTTTTGAAGTTTGTAAGCCTCAGGTGAAACTTCTCGCGGCAAGGAGTTCCAAAAGCTCAGCTGTTCTATTAAAAAAGATCCCTGAGCAATAAAGGTTCGACTGGTCGCCAAGTTTACAACAAAGGGATGGGAACAAAACAATGGGAATTATGTACTCGTCGAGTCATCCGTATAGATATTGCAAAGGGTGGAACGATTGATAAAAATTCAGAAGGGCACCAACCGTGGAAATATCTGACCCTTGTAATGCTCCAATGAAGTGAGCGAGTCTGTGAGCGAAGAATCACCAACAAGACGGATTGCCTTTTTCTGAATAGAATTCAGAATCTTCAGTGAATATTTTGGTGCTGAACTCCATACATGTGAACTATATTCCAAGACAGGTCGTATCTGACCCTTTTAGGTCATTACAGAAGTGACGAGAAGTGAAGTATTTTTCGCACTAAATAGAAATCCAAGTTTCTGGGAAGAATCTTCAACGATCTATATCACATAGTTTTCACATGATTATTTCTGATAGTAGCATCGAGATACTTACTCGACTTTGTAGGAATAGTTACTCCTAACATCTAAATACTAGACGATGATAGATCGGCTTTCCTTGAGAAGAGACATGCCTGGGTTATCCAAGCATTCAATTCCACCAAGTTCATTTCAGCCCATTCTATTATTTTTACCAAGTCATCGTTAATTTTATTGACGTGAATGTTCCTCTGAATTTTGATTTCTCGAGCTAGTAAAGGGACTTTGGAAGAGAATCTAGTATAGAGAGAACTACTATTTCTAGTAACGCCTATTCCTCAAAAACCAAAATCTGTGGTAGTTATTTCAGCGAAACTATTTTTTTCTTCGTGAAGCCGTGAAACTTTCTGCGAACGCCGAACACCCAGTAACAAAATTGCTATATTATTCGCGAGTATCTCGTTCGCAACAACTTATCATTAGAGACATTTACATACTTTTCTAATAACACAGCGAACTCGGGGCCGAAATTCAAACGTGAATAACGAAGCCGGTATTATATATAATATTCGAAAACAAATTTGCATGTGGAAACAGTAGCTGCTACTTCGCACGCGAATCTGTAATCTGTCATAGGGCGACTCGAGCGCCACGAGCAGAGCGTGTGAGTACTAGTGTTTCAGCGATATTCTCGTAATTGCGTTCTTTGCGTTTTAATTTTTTCTTATCCGGACCGACAGACATCAGTTATGTGTAATTTGCACTTCCAGGCCGCCACTTTGCGTGGTTTGTGTAGCAAGGGGTTAATTGAAACTGGGGAGAGTTCATATGACTATCTAGAGGCATTTTACGTTATGTTGAGATGAAATAGTAGTTTGTAAAGTATTTTTGACAGTAAATGGTATTGGCTTATCACCTGCAATAAACTACCCGATTTAATCCCATGTGTAGAAAATCATCTGGTAAAAGATGCAAATGTGCTACAGGGTCGAACTTAAGAAACTTGAATTTTGCATAATGTAGGAGATATACAAGTAATTTATTCAAATGTTACAATTCTATTCTATATTTAGTTCAGTGTCGCTATCGCTATCCTCATCTAAATTAATTATAATTGGCGCAATGGATTTTACAGAAAGGTACGAGTTTTCAACATTTATAACATGACTAACAGAACTTTTCCAACTCTCGTTAGGAATGTCATTCATACAGTTCCTAATTAATTCTACCACACTACCACTTGGAGTCGGAGAAGTATTTCTTCCGCGTCCGCTCGATTTAAAGTTGGTGCCACATAAGCTCTATGGGATTGAACACGCAGTAGCAGGGAGGTAGTCGTAACACTGTATGTCCCAATTCTTCTGCAATTGTATCACAAATATACGTTTTTTTTTTTGAGAAAATGACTGCAGCACTTTTAAAAGTTCTTTTTTTGTATAATTTTCCTCAAAATATATGTCATTTGCAGCCATGAAGTTTTGAATCTCCAATTTCGTATTCTTTGAGCCAGGAATTTTTTACAATTGTCGACTATGATAGCTTGCGTTGTACATTACTATAACGCTGTTTGGCGGAATGTTGGGTGACAGACAATTTTTAAACCAATCTTCAAAAAGCTCTGCTGTCCTATCTTCGTGATAATCAACACAAGAGTCCTTAATATTTTTGGCAGAAAGCCACATAGCGTTTGGGATCCAACCATTTTCTGATCCTGCGTTCAATGTGATTCTCTTCCCTTCATCTGATGGTGCTTTTGTTTTACACTTATCAGAGGAATCAGACCATCTTTTGGAAGGGGTGTCATGCGTGTCAAACCACGTCTCGTCGAGGTAGAGTATTGGCCGATTTTCAGACCGGTATTTTCTTATTGACTTTATATATTCAGAACGCCATTTTATTGAACGTGTGGATTCCGTTATTACTTGTCTCTTGTCAATTTTGCGATATTTAAAGCCAATTGCAGACGGAGCTCGCCAAAGAGTAGTGAGGCCACAGTTGATGTGAGTTTCGTCATTGATGGGCCGCTGTTTCAGACTTTTGATTGTAGGGACACGCTGCTCATCATACATAGTGTGGATTTTTCGCCTTATCGAATCTTTTTCCCAGTCGTCTAGACTTTTTGTGACACCGGAATCTTTATGCTTTCTTCTTAATTCCATGGATCTTTCAACAATTCGTCTAACTGAAGTAAAAGGCACCTTCGTCAAATTACTGGTTACTTTTGCTGCAGCACCCGCGTTATAGCCTTGCTGAAGTAAGGAACTATACACATTTTTTATAATGATTTTCGCGTCACAAGATAAGTGATTCTTCTTTAACGAACCACTGTAAGAAGCCACATACTGCCTATTCTGTACGTTGGGGTATAAAATCTTTGCTATTAATGTCTGTAATAACAAATAAATGTTATGAAATTATTGCACGCCGTTACACAAGTGAACACTTCCAATGAAATACAAAGACTGAAATGAACAAGAAGTGTAAGCTGTAATCGTCTACAATCCCTCTCTGAGAAACAAAATTACCTGAATCCGGTCCTTTTACATTTATGATGTGCATCTTGGATTTTACAACTTAAGTGTCTAATTGGTTTCATTATAATCCTTCAGTCAATACCATTTATTGTGAAAACTACTATACAAGAGTGGATGTAGCCAATATTCATTCGAGATATACATTCAATACATCAGACTCTCTTTCAACTATCAAATGAATAATCAGTTTTAGAAATATAACATTTTTTCGATATTCATGAAAAACGTTATCAAATTCAATATTTAATTCTTGGTTACGACGAAAGTCCAAAATGAATAATTCCTGGAGAGTTATAGTATTCAAATCTTCAGGAAAAGTACGCCTTTACCAACTAGGCTGTTTGGACTGTACAATTTCAATTAATTATTGATGGAGTGCCGTCAAAGGATTTATCACTGGAATCACTAATTTTTGTGAATCAATCTGTTACCAAAAACACAGATACACTGATAATCACAACAATGGCCACGTTTACACCGTGCGCTAATTTGGCATTCTGACCAAGTTGACCATACCAAATTCAATAAGTCAATAAGTAACTGTCTGTTACACCATCTTCAATAAGTAAACAGTATGGTTCTTATTTGGTAATCATACCAAAGAACATGACAGAAGTATTAACAGGTTTACAACTCTGCTATAACTCACTCATACTTTTTGACATGAAAACATCAAATAAATCATGGATTAGAATCAGAAATAATAAACATTAGATTTGGATTTGATATACGTGGTTGTATTGAGTTGATATATAGCAAAAATATATAGAAAAATTGATTCGAGAGTAGGGGCAATTGTAGTACATTGGCAAATGATGAATTGTGAAAGAAAGGCGAGATTGTCAAAAATTATAAGGGTTCATAGGAGAAATATGAGAAAATATCAGGAGATGAGAATAAAACAGGTAGGAAAATGATAATAAAATGATAGAACAACGAAATACACAGAGTTCGGACTCATGCTTAGCAAAGATTCAAACCAAATTTTGCAACTTGCGGAAAGTCAAGGCCGTAGGTGTTTACACCATCTTGGTCACTTAACTATTTTGGTCTGGTACGCAACAATTTTGGGTACCAAACCAAGCTGGTCACCTGACTAAGTGTACTGTTTTTACCAAGATGACCAAGACGATTTGGTTAAAATAAAGTCATTAGTCAGCTTACCAAGCGACGGTGTAAACGTGGCCATTGGTATTATTGATGACATATTGACAGAAACGAATTTCAGAATTCGCAAAGGAAGCTGTGATTTTGAAGATGAAATGTTATACCTGGATACGACGGGAAAATCGAGATATTAAATTTGTTGTTAACATCTATTTTCGCGATAAATTTTGTTTCTTTCAAGGACAATTTAACTCATCTATAACATATCCCATAATCCGCCGTGATTTTGTTAGCATGACAGCAAAAAACCTCTGCCCTAAGTTTTTCAGTGACAAAACGGAACCTAAATCTTGAAAGCATGGCATCTAGAATTGTAAACAATTCTTTGACGGCGTTTTCGTCAATTTTCCACTTGCTTTGTCAAAAGGGTGTATCTGATCTGTGAAAATGAAATATAAGTAAGTAAGTAAGTAAGTAAGTATTTATTGGCCTCAAATTACATACCTGGTACAAAAGGCAAGTCAACTTACAATACACAACGTATATCGGATAAAATACAAATCATGTATAATAGAGTAAAAGTAAAAATTATGAACAAAAACAGGAATTGACTAGAAATTTAGATACATAAGTAAACTTAATTTTATTTTCATTTATGGTCATTTACAACTGTGAGGAGAAGTATTCCTCCAGGTTATAAAACACTTGGTAACTAAAAAATGTTTTACATTCCTTTTTGAATTCCTTATAAGAGGAATTCTTATCTCTAATGTTCACTGGAAGTGCATTATATAGAGTGACACAGTTGTAATAAGGAGATTTTTTGAAAGTGGATGTTTTGTATTTTGGTATTTTGAGGTTATTTGTTCTAGTGCCATATGAATGGTGGCTCCCCTGTATTGCAAAATTTGCTAGGTGTTTTTTTGTAAATGTAACACATTTTAAGATGTAAATAGATGTAAAGGTAAGAATATGCTTTTCTATGAAGATATCACGACAGCTTTGTTTGCAGCTAAGATCAAAGATTTTCCTGATGATTCGTTTTTGTGATATGAAAACCCTATTTACTCCTGAAGCTGAACCCCAGCTCATTATGTTGTAAGATAAGTGACTGTACACGAATGCAAAGTAAAGACTCATCAACCCGTTTTCATCCAAGTGGGGTTTCATTTGGAAGATTGCATAGAAAGCTTTGTTTAAATTTCCACAGACGTGATTAATATGGTGATCAAAGGACATGTTTGAATCGAGCCAAGTTCCAAGGAGTTTTGAATGTGATGTCATTTTTAGGTTTAGCTCCGACATGAGTGAATCGGGAACAAATTTTTTAAGATGGAAATTCATGCAAACTGTTTTATTTTTGTTTAAGATTAAAGAATTTCTTTGGCACCAAGTATCCATCTCATCTAAAGTGCACCTAACTTTTTCTTTGAGCTGCTCAGGGGATTTTCCGGATATAGTTATTGTGGTGTCGTCAGCAAACATGGTAACTTTTCCAATTGTAATGAATTGCGGAAGGTCATTGACGTAAAGCAGGAATAACAGTGGGCCTAGCACGGAACCCTGTGGTACTCCAAGAGATACGGGGTGAATGTCAGATAGTTCATTTTGAATTTGAACGATTATTTTTCTGTTTGAGATATAAGATTTTATCCATTTAGAAAGAGTACCCCTTATTCCAAGAGAGGATAATTTCTCGATTATATTATCGCTATTTAAGCTGTCGAAAGCTTTCGATAAATCAAACATCAGAGAAATAACGCTATAAGGTAGACACGATTAAATTTCCACAAAATTTATTGTCTTCGCGACATGTTTCGGTACACTGTACCTTTATCAAGCGAATGTATTTAAACACTAAATTATTCTTCGCTAAAAGTTCCTTAAATATATCAGGGCCTACTCTAATTATCTATGATTCCTAGAATAATACCACTGACAATGATGATGATTCCTAACTGATGGTGATAACTGATACTGATTCCTAATAATAATTATGATATCGGACCGTAGTTTACTACTTATTGATTGAATAAGTTCAACAAAGGGGAACTGTTGAACTTATTCAATCAATAAGTAGTAAACTACGGTCCGATATCATAATTATTATTAGGAATCAGTATCAGTTATCACCATCAGTTAGGAATCATCATCATTGTCAGTGGTATTATTCTAGGAATCATAGATAATTAGAGTAGGCCCTGATATATTTAAGGAACTTTTAGCGAAGAATAATTTAGTGTTTAAATACATTCGCTTGATAAAGGTACAGTGTACCGAAACATGTCGCGAAGACAATAAATTTTGTGGAAATTTAATCGTGTCTACCTTATAGCGTAATAACTATGGATTTCCATCAAGTAAAGGCCACCTCAGTCCAAAATCAGAGAAATAACATAGTTACCTTTGTCGATTTCTTGGTATACATATTCGAATAGTTGGTAGGTTGCTGTTTCAACCGATTTTTCTTTTCTGAAACCATGTTGGCTCACTGTTATTATGTTATATTTTTCAGCAAATTCAGATATTGTATTACAAATTGATTTTTCAAGTAGTTTCGAGATTTCCGATATTAAAGATATTTGACGATAGTTGTCAATTTCCATAGTATTTCCTTTTTTGTGTAATGGGTAAACAAGAGCCATTTTCAATGGATCTGGAAAGACACCATTTTGTATAGACAAATTGAATAAATGAGAAAGTGGGGAAACTATGTGCTCATTTACATGTTTTAGAAGTTTTGGAGATAATTCATCAACACCACAGCAGTTTTTGTTTTTTCTTGAGTTAAGTAGTATTGAGACATCGTATTCCGAAATATGAGGGAAGAAAATCGAATTTTGTAAATTGTTTCCAGTTGTGCATGGCAGGGAGACATTTTGACCAAAATGTTCAATCAGTTTGACACTACAGATAGTTGAAAAGTGAGTTGCAAATGTATTACAAATTTCATTGCTGTCATTTATGATCTTGTTGTCAATATTTAACGAAATATCAGTTTTTTGTTTCTGCTTTCTGCCCAGATTCTCATTGATTATCTTCCATGACTCTTTGACTTTATTTGATGCAGAATCAATTCTGTTTTTGTAATTATATTGTTTAGCTTTTCTAATTTCTGACTTGAAGACTTTTTTCTCTTCCAAATATTTCATTTTTAAATCAAGTGAGTTTGAAATCATCATGCACCAGTGGAGTTCTCGGAGACGATTATGGATTGTGGCGACTTCGTTTGTAAACCACTTTTTTGTATTGCACGGTACAAGAGAATTTTTTAAAGTTTTCATAGGGCAGCTTACATCGAGACACCATTTCATTGTCGAGATGAATTCTTTGAAGGCATCATTTACATCGGTTAATGAAAAGAGATATGACCAGTCAGTTTTATTTAAGTGAAAAGTTAGTGTATTTAAATTTTCTTGTCTCATGTCACGAATTTTGAGTTGCGGAGTATCAATAATATGTGTCGGCTTTTCACTGAAATAATTTATTGTGAGGATGTGACCCATATGGTCAGCCAAATTTGGGTCGACAACCGAACAATTATAGTTTTCAGACGGGATATTTGTCACCATGTAGTCTATGGTACTACTTGAAGTTATTCCATTAACATTTGTGAAAACGCGAGTTGGTTGATTAGAAGTAATGTTCAATTGAAAGGAATCCAATAAGTCCTTCAGGATTTTTGTATCGGAAGAATGTGCTTTATCTAAATGGATATTGAGGTCACCTGCTAAAGTGACATATTTAAATTTGCTGAAGGCGTAGTTTAAGGCTGATGTTAGACATTTTTCAAAAATGATAATATTTCCATTTCCAGGTCGATACAGACAGATTATCAGAAATTCAATGTCATTGATTTTATATTTTGCTCCACAAATCTCTATGTGACATTCCTCAGAAAAAGATTTCAATACTGGTATTTCTTCAGACAAAATGTCGTTTTTTGCAAATATGGCAGAGCCACCATGTATATGGTGTGATCTCGAAAAATGTGAAATGAGTTTATATTTTGGTACGGAAATACATTCTAAGTCATTGTTTTGAAACCAATGTTCAGTTATACAGGCAATATCAAAATTTTGTTGGTGGAGAAATATTTCAAAATCATCCAACTTATTCTTTAAGCATTGAACGTTTGCATGAAATAAATTTGTGTTAAATTTTTGGGTGATTTTGGAATATATTTTACAAGGTGTAGTTATATTTGAGGTTCTGTGGGGCTGGGACTGGTAAAATTTCCTCGGCGAAATTTGAACCTTTGTATTACTGCGCCTTCGGGCCAAATTGAAGGGTTGTATACTTTACTCACTTCGTTTATGGGAAATGCCACCTTGAATGAAGCAGTACTCGTGGTTTTGTTCCATATTTCACACTTGAAGTGAATTTCTGGAGCTGTCTCTTTTAAAAACTTGGAAAGTTCCTCTTCGGAAATATCTGGATGCATGCGGCAAACATGTAGGAACCCTAATTTGGGAATTGTCATCAGTTTGGTGGAAGATTTGCCAACACCAATAATAGGTTTTCGGTATGCTCCTGTTGACTTGTTTATTTTGACTGAGTTCATTGCACTTTGAACAGCTGCTTGGACTTGGGTCTGTGTTATTATGCTTTTTTTGTTTTCTGTTTTTTGGGTGCTGGCGCTATCCGTTTTTGCCTGCTCTTTTGTTTCGTTTATGGTTTCACTTCGGGCTGAACTTGTAGATGGCGCTAGATGTACTATTGAATCATTTTTGGCAGGGATTTGGCTGCCGCGATGTTCTGCAGATTGTAGAAATCTTCGCTGGTTTTGCTCGTTGGGTTTAAATATTTGCGGTTGGTTTCTCGACTCGGACATCGATTTATCAGAATGAATAATTGATTTGAAGATTAGCAGGCATTCTTCTTGTTCTTTCACTCTATTTTCCAAATGATATATCAATCTATTGAGGTTGAGTAATTCCTTACTTTTAAATTCCGATTCGTATTTATGTTCGGTGCACTTTTCACAGGCGCCATTGATTGTTGACACAATGTCGCTCGCATCACAGAATTTTTCGTTGTTTTCGTCGACTTCGTCAGTTTTTTTCGAATTTTTGACATTTAAATATTTTAACAACTCACAATCACTAAGGCACTCCGGTATTTCTCTATGTATAATAATATTTATTAGCTCAGATTTATTAAATCTATTGAGCTTAGTTACAACTGACTGTATCTCGGCGGCCATCTTGTCGAATGATATAAGAATTGTGTTTTTACCAATTGTACTTTTCCATTGAATCGAATAAACTAAACTGTATTCATTAAATTGTCGTACCGAATTACACTCGAGCTTTTTTTTGTCGAAGAAAACTTGACATTTAGGATTCGAGTTTGTCTGCCTGCCGGCAAATTAACTGAGAAAACTGCCATGAAAAATTACTCGTCCTACGGACTCGTAATTTTGTCAGAGGCAGTTTTTTTTGTTGAGTTGCCAGGCAACAATATTCTCATCGACATGTCAAGTTCACTTCGACAAAAAAAGCTCTCGTGTGATTACAAGTGATAATTCGCTGAAATCATTGATTTTATAAATCCACTTCCGTTTTCAGAACTCACTCAAAAATATTCCTTTCCCTTATTCTTTTACAACCCATGGGGAAAAAACCTTCCTAGTAATTTTTTCCCAATTCAACAGTCATTCTATTCGTTAATATAGATCCTTCGAGAATTGCTTCGTCATAGTAGATACAATTATGTTCGGAAAAAAAATTATCTGTGCGAAACTATCCACTTATGCTCTCATCTAATGATAATTTAAAACCACTGAGCACTGTGTGTGTGGGTTAAGAAGGTTTCCGTGACCCTCAACTTTTCTTCTACGAACTCTAGCCGATGATTAGTTCAACACAATCGAAGCAGTCATTTGCAGACGAGATATCTTCATTTTACCGGCTCCGTAAAGGTGAAATTCGCAAGAACAAAGTCCATCTACGGGCATCTTATGGTACTGGGTCTTGGTGAGGAATGGAGAAACTTTGCAGTAGACTCGTTCGGGTAGATTTAATGCGTTTGTGATTTATTATTATGAAATTTCTAACACTCGATATGCCTATTGGAGTGCCATAAACTTATCTTCAAGTTATATTTTATGAGTTCTCCAGCAATATTATACTACATGGTTTTGAAAGGCGTGTACTTATTGCCACGCCATATAGCTCTCTAATCAGAAAAAGTATGAATAAGGTAGGATGTACTGTAATTATCTTTCACGGTATGATGATGATAATAAACATTTTACGGCTGTGTGGGGGGACTATTATTATTGGTAGTAGTTCTCCGCATACCCTCGATGATGTATGCATTATTCCAGATCATTTAGGCATCAACCCACATTATCACATCAAACATAATGAAAATGTATATTTTTTGAAGTTCCCACCATATTTTTTTCCCAAATGAAGCTTTCGTTTTCAATTCAGAGAGTGAAACTTTTCGCAAATTTTCTATTAGTTCGGGTAAAAATTGATTATTTACTACAAATTTTTTTATTCCTATGAATTTATCCCGATGATTTTCGATTACATATGTGACAAAGATAACATTTATTCTTTTCCAGATACCTGGAAGATTAATGTCGATGGTACACAACTTGAATTTTACGAGGAATGTCTGAAGAATTTTTGAATTGAGCTTAGTAGACAACGCGTTAACACGCCTGAAGAAGAATTTGTACAGTGAAACACATAAATATAGCTATTTTGTATACTGTATAGCAAAAATCACACAATACAGATCGATGAATTATTTTTTAGCTTTCTCTCCCCCAAACGACAACAAAAAGAAGAGATTACAAAACTTACACGAAATGAGTAAAATAAAACAATTTCAATTCTTTGATGATGAGTACAACTTTTCCAATCCAGCTTGACACAGAACTGATGACGTATATTCCCACCACTCTATGTGAAGTATAGTAAGTCGAGAAGACACCAATTATATGTGTTCACTATATTGAAATATAGTCCTAGTAGGAGTTTTTTCTTTCGTCATGGTCTGTAATATCAGTGTGCAACTGGAAAAGTAGCTGAGTTTTTACCAGGATGGATTGGAGAAGCTGTACGTGTATATCATACCTAATTTATCCATTTTCTGAGCGAAACAAAATCTTATCTGAAGAATTTTAAAATATTGTTACGTCCTAGCGCCGGCCCTGACGAGATCGTAAACGCAGATGAGGGATCGCGTCGTAGCGTCGTCATTTTCCAGGAACTGTTGGTTGTCGCCTGGAGAATTCGAGACACGTCATCGGGGCTTCTCTGGAGGATTCTCGATAGGTCGGCAGGTATATATACGGAAGAGAGTTCGTCGCGGGAGAGTTAGTTAGTCAGAGAGTTAGTTATTCGGAAGTTTGTATTCAGAGCTAAGTGGAGCGAGTTTAGTAGAGCTAAGTGGAGAGAGTTTTGTTATTGCTAAGTGCGAAGGGGAGAAATTTTAGTAGAGAGAGTTTAAGTACCGAGCATTGGAAAGTTATCGGAGCGATTTAAGTGATTGTGTTGTATTGTATTGTGATAGCGAGTTATAATAAAAGAAGTTTAGTGTTGTTTGGTGTTTTAATCAACGAACCCAAGAAATATCGTAACAATATCTTGGTTAGTGGGATTATTCTAGAAACTATTTCTTAATTGTGTCGAAACTTTCCATGAATCTATCTGTCCTATTATTGGTTAACAGAGTGAGCAAGAAAAAGTGTCATTTGGTACTCGTCGTACCAAATAGGTAGGGGGTGGCTGTTTCAAATGAGATCATGTCTCAAACGTCTACAAGTATTATCAAGCAATCAATCGAAAGGATATGTCGCTAGTGGAACAGGCTATGTCCCGCTTTCGGCGATAACAAAAATTGACAAGCGATAGTTTTGTAGATGACTCATATGAAGAATTTGACTTGTTGAAATCATCCTTGAAATCATCCTTGGAGGTATTAGTGGAAAATTGTGAAATCACCTCTGCCACAACCGCACAGATATGGCACCAGCTCTTCTAACAGTTTCTGAAAAAAGATATAAGGAAAAGGTTTGAACTAGTGTCTTTCACATTATTGAGTATCACAACATCAAACTGATTTCCTGAATGAATTTGAAATGGTTGAATGCCAGAAATAAGTGCGCCATAAATGTAATGAAAACAGAATTGCTCATCCATTGTAGTCTAGAGCTATCATGTACAGAGTTCTTTACCTCTAAACGATGAGATCAGAACCTTTGGTGTAAGAGTTGAATTTTTTTCTGGAGATCAATTACTCTTACACCAAACTGATATTTGTGCACTCAACGCGCGTTTTGCTAAAAATAATGGCATCTTCAGGAGAAGAAAATTGATACTCAATCTAAAGCTAGGGTTAATTGTTCATATACCTGTAGTTTTTTGGTCCGATATTGGCTTTGTTTGTTACTGTTAATTATTCTACTTAATTTCTCGATAATGAACTAGTGCAGTCATTACCTACATCTGTTATTATTGATTATTCTGATTACTGTCTCAACAATAAATTGAAAAGCGGGCTGAAAGAGATAGGTCCCCTGTCCACCATTCATGCTGTTTTTACATTTTGCTATTTCTAGACTCTCACATGCATCGAGTAGCCTTGTGTCATGCACATGCTTTATCAGTTTAAGATTGCTTTCACCAATTTTGTGGTCATTGTCTAGAGCGTGTTGGGCGACACTGGATTTTTCTACACTTCCGTATTTCTTGTGTGTATAATGCTCTTTGAAACAGATTTTAAAAGCTCGTCAGCTCTGCCCACAACAAATACATCGGCCAGAGCCGAAAATCTATTAAAACCCGTTTAAAAAAGCATTTTGCACATATGAAATACGGAAGGGTAGTAAAATCCAGTGTCGCCCAATATGCTCTAGACAATGTCCGCAAAATTGAAAGCAATCTTTAACTGATAAAGTATGTGCATGACATAAGACTACTCGATGCATGTGAGAGTCTAGAAATAGCAAAATGTAAAAACAGCATGAATGGTGACAAGGAACCTATTCCTTTCAGCCCGCTTTTCAATTCATTGTTAAGACAGTAATCAGACAGTAATCAGAATAATCAATAAGATACAGGTAGTGACTGCACTAGTTCATTATCGAGCAATTAATTAGAATAATTAACAGTAACTAACAAAGTCCATATCGGACCAAAGAACTTCAGGTATATAAACAACTGACCCTAGCTTTGAATTTAGTATCAATTTTCTTCTCCTGAAGATGGTAACCTTGTTAGCGAAACGCGCGTCGAGTGTAAAAATATCAGTTTGGTGTTAGGGTAATTAATTGATCCCTAGGAAAAGTTCCTTCATCTTCGTTGAAGAGACAAAGGGAACTTAAAGAAAACTTATATCTTCACAGAAATATCATGAGTCAGTCTTATAAATCATCATTCTCTTATTGTAAGTTACAATTTCTAACACTCTCTCAGACTATTATTATATACATCCATTTTTTTGATAAAGAACAAAACTTTATATGACTCCGATCTTTATTTCTAGATATTTTCTTTTTTCAGAAGTCTAAGAGGGCTCGTTGATTGCATTCAAAATATCATTATTTTTATTAAAATACATTTCTATGGCTATTGTTGCCATCTATAACGACGTAGACGTAATATAAAACTCGAATGGAAATATGAATTTTGAAATATTCTGATTATATACGATTTTTCACAATGTCCTGCTTTCGAAGAGAATCCTGCATTTTTCACTTGAAAAGTTTCAAAATACCGACTTGGCAAAAAAATCTGGCAACGCTGGTATCAACAGAAAGTTGTCAAAACATATATTCTACTTTTTTCATGAAAGTTTTGTATTTCCCCCTACTTTTTTTTTCGGAGATGAAACATCCGAAGAAGAATCCTCAAGCTAAAAAATTCTTGGCTTTCGACACACAATAAGTTGTTACTTACTTCCAAAACTGTGTGCTTCTTTTTGAAATCCTCTGATGTAAATAAGCGATAGCATTCAAACGTATTATCAACAAATGAACTTTCTATCAATATGTACCATGGTTCACAACAATTTTCTTGCAATCACTATTGATAATGATGAGAACACTGTTTCAACATCATGTTATCGATATCATCAGGTGAATTATCTTCTCTCAATGGCAGCAAGGTGAAAATCTTGCGTAGCGAGGATCTGATTATTGATCAGTAGGTCATCATGTCTTCACTGTCCACTTATATTTCATCATGTACGCATCGGGATTGTTGGGTAACTGAATAAATTATACGTTTGTCATCACCTATGAGAAAATAATTATTGAGCGGCTTCCATCATATCACGTCGACGGCGTTGACAACTTACAAAATTGACATGCCGCAGATGATAATTATGATAAGCTTTGTTCTCGTGTATGATTCCGAACTAGTTCAGGGACTATTCACATGCGCAGTCTGAAAAACAGCGTTCGCGGATCATATAGTTCAAAATTTTTGGTAACCGTTCCGTGTTCGCGGATCACATCGAATCTTTTCATTACTCATTCAGAATCGGTTTTACCAATCCTAGGATTCTGGTTAGGACGGAAAGTTTGGTTCTCGATGTTTCGAAGCAGCAAACAAAAAGCTTTACAGCATTATTATAAAGTTACTATTTTTTAGTATGAAGTTTGTCTATTAGTGGTTATTCGTTTCTATGTACCTACCATATCGGACCATTTATCCTCTAGTGATGATGATATGGAAAATTTGCTAAAACTTATTGAAGTTCCCAAAAGTAATGCTACTTCGAAGAACTATTGCCACAGTTTAGCGATGATCTATATGTAGAGCATTTTCGATGATTAACTCGAGAAATGACCGAAGAGTTATCAAATCGATATGTTAGGTCTGATCATTAAAAATGGCAGAAAACGGATTCTGAGAATCAATCTATAACAGTTTTCTTGAGGTTTGCTGCAAAGGAAGCAACTACATTCTATAGGTTCCTTGAGAGTGTTCATACCTTAAAGAGACCTCTAACACTTCCTAAAGACAAGGAGAGTGTTATTTATAATTCTAGAGGTACTTATCTGAATTTCATTCATTCAATTGGACAAAGAGGAATATCAAAATGCTGAATATACATTTATTGAACAACATTCAAGCACAAAATGATATTCATAGTACAAATATCAAATAAGAACAAACTTCAAGAAGAATAACAACAAAAACGATTAGAATACTTTCTATAATTTCGGCGTATTCAAACACTCCTGCTCTGGCTTTGAGTTTGGAGTTCTTCTTATAATTCCTTTCAAGTACTTTTCATCTGTTTTTGCAGTTTGCTCCAGTTATTTCAGTTTTGGTGATGCGTTTCATTTCTTTCTCAATTTCTTTGAACATTTTCTTTAAGTTTTTCATTCTCATTGAACCCACCTGCTCCCTATATTTTTGACACAGTTCTAGGAATATTGAAGTATTTTGGTGTGTCCATTCATGACTCTCCTCCTCAGAGTTTTTTGGAAAGACCAAGCATTCGGCCATTACGTCCAAAAATATAAGTATAATCAATAAATGCAAAACATTATTGTTTAATATTACCTCTTTCAGTATCACTAATTCACTTAGTGGCCAAAATACATGAACTTTAGGTCAGGTAAGAAGTTAAAACTGTTAGAAGACTTGCCCCTTGCCCGAGACAGTATGACAGATGAACCTGATGACAGTTCAAAATCAGTGAATTCGTTCGCGGTTAAATAAAATCCTGAAAAAGTTCATAATCGGTGATGCGCTCTACGACAATCCTGCATTAGTTCTGGCCTGGTTCATAATCAGTTCCGAATGTTATCCGCGAACAAAGCTAGATCGTATTTACCAATAACTATACGATGGAAAAATTAGGTTACACAAATTGTGAGAACTATAATGTCTGAAAAACACAACATTTTCTGTTTGAGTCTGAAGGTTTGAGGAACTATATACAATATAGCAATAACTATACGATGAAAAAATTAGGTTACACAAATTGTGAGAACTATAATGTCTGAAAAACACAAAATTTTCTGTTTGAGTCTGGAAGTTTGAGGAACTTCATCCCTACAACTTGATTAGAAAATAATCTGGAGCTTATAAGCTTTAGTGTCCGGTCGGTAATAACTTTTATGTGGTACAGTAAAAATGATTCGCGATATGTTTCTGTTTCTCTTCTTTTCAGATGAAAATAAATTCCAAACTCTATCCTCCTAGTAATCGCCAGAATGTTGAGTACTTTACTCTAGTAATGGATCCCACCTATGAAATCTGGATGATGAACATCAAAATAGCTATTAACAAAAATATTACAGTTCTCTGTGAAATTTTCACTGACAAAGGAATTACAAAACCGCGATACGTGTTTCGATATACAATAGTTTCCTCAAGCAGGATGAATAAATAAATCACTCTCCTATAATAACATATTATAGTAAATTATTAATTTATTCTGCTTCAGGAAGATATTTTATGGGAAAACACATGTCGGGGTTCTGTAAACCCGTCGTTAATGGTAATCATACAGGAAACTGTGATATTTTTGTTGAGATGATTTCCATCAAGTATCGACCAGTTCAATTCAATGTCAAAAATAGTAATTATTATACCAGTAATACGGAACAAAGCGTCTATCGTGTTACATCAATGATTTTTTTTAATTCTGATGGAAACTATTATTTATTTACGACGATATATGTAATGCTGTCTTTAATAACGTCATTGAAGTTTGGGAAGTGTCAAATTACACACCTCTTACTACTTCCCGCCCTCATTTCATCCATTCTAGACTTTATATCTGTCATTTGTTGACTTTATCTGCCATTAATTTATATTGGTGACAATTGTTCACCCCGTAGCCACGGTAACAATATACGTACTTGATAATTCTGAGAAAACCCCGTTCTTGGTAATTTGTCGTTAAATGTAATATTTTAGATACCTTCAAAACGAAACAGAGATTTATTAATTTCAATCGAAATATGATGGTTGTGAATAGAATACTATATAAACCTCGACGTTTTGTGTCTCGGTTAACAATATGATCTCACGACAGGAGTGAATCACTTCACACCTCGATGTGTAATATCTATTATCTACACGCGCACTATAATACACTTATATGACCATAACCCGTTTCATAATGAAATCTATTACGATACAGATTTTTGATTACGATACAGATTTTCAACCAATAGAAACCCATTATTTCTCAATCAAGCATGATGTGCATGCTGTGAATTTGACGTTTGTCAAGTCAAAATCGGTATGAGTATTGAATTTTTGAAGAATATAGCCAAACTTCGATAATCATTACAAAATGTCTGATACCAGCGATATGGGCGAATCACCTTCGACACCTTCACCAGCAGAAATACAGTTAGAATGATTACATTTTCCATTTGACAAATGCATGATTTGTCTCTTTATTTTTTCAATTGGATTTTCTGAACCCCCGTAGTCGAGCGGTTTAAGGCGCTTAGTATAAAATAGCTGAGTTGAACAAGTCCGAAAAAACATGGGTTCGATTCCGGCCTCGAGAAATCTTTTTTTTTTATCTTCTCTTCATTTCTCATCATTTTATTTCTCGAAGTAATACCATTAATTACAATTTTGTAGAATTTTTCGAAGAAATTCGTTTAATTAGCATTATTGTGTGCAATACAAATATAAATATAATATTTGTAGTTCTTCACTATTTATCGGGTGTAGATAAAATAGCCTATGCAACTCTCATGTAATGGTTATTAATACAGTCGCATCAATCTTCGGCTCGTTTCGTATCCCGATTGATGCTCGTGTATTACATGATCGTTGCATAATATACTAATTCCTTACTGTTGTCAGTGTCCTACATGAATAATTGAAAACAGTTTTTATAGTAAACCAGGTAATTTCTTTACAAATTTCAAAGCACCATACATATGTGAATTCACGATTTTTTCAATTTCAGTTAATATCTGTCAAAATTTAAACGATTAGCCGAAAATAGTATGCACACCTCAAGGTGGCTAAATCTTGACTCGCACCTCGACTTCACAATATTCACAGTCATCCAACATCATTGTTTTCGAGAAGAATTATTCTACACTCAACACAGTTTTCCAAGTACCAGTTCGACGTCTTTCACAGTTTTGTGAAGTTCGACTGGAACTGAATATTTGCGAGGAGAAATGAGAACCAGTGATTAGAGAGAGTCCGTGTTTACTGAATGATACGGAAAAGGCGACAGAAAGCACTTTACTTTATATATTTCATTAGAAGAGTAAGGAAACTGAAATGCGAGGAGTATAAGATATGTTTGTCTATTTTAATAGAAAATGAACGGAAGTTGTGAACGTTGTTGTGTCACTAGAGAAGTAATCTGAGATTGCACTCTACAAATATTTCATTCTTATAACAATTTCTGAAGGCGTTTAGAAGGATAACAAGTGAGAAGGTAAAGATTATATCGCCAGAGGCTTTCTGTATCATTTTGAAATTTTGACATTGCTGAGGTACAAAGATTATTTGCAGTGCTTGTAGAAAGATAGGACATTCTTCACATGAAGATATAAGAGAGAATATGAATGTTCCATAAGAGCAATGCAATTATCGAAAATTGTATTGTATTGAAAACTTACAGCGGTAATTGCATTTTATCAAGTCACCATAACAATACATTTGAAACCGTATCGCTAGACGTCAGTAAACAACACAAATAAATAGCGATAGACTTCAAAACTAGAAAAACGTTTCGCGTTTTGTTGAGTGCTCCATACAATCTATAGAGGAAAGTACAAAATGAACAAAAAATAACATTTCCTTGAGAATTTTTTTAATTCGTGAAATATTCCAATTAGTGCATAAAAATGACCAGATAATTTTGCATTCAACCGTGATATCTCATACAAAGTGCATGCGGTTATTTCATATTTTGTAAATGAGCCCTCGTCCTTGGGACTCGGGCACTTTCGCCAAAATATGAAAATAAACTTGCAATTTTTAGACATCACCCTTTCTTGCAAAATTATCGGTAATTTTAATGCACTCGTGCAATTATAACCGCAAATAATATATTATGAATATACTATTGCAAACGCTATGAAATATAGATATCACACACAATCATCATTATGATAATTAAGGATATTATAGGTTTAGGTTCTGATGAGATTGGGGGATTTGTATTGTACCATACAGAAGTTTCAATACTCCAACAGTGAATGAATGTCATGTCATCTATCATATAACTGACTAGCCGACCTTTGCCAACTTCATTGGGAGTTAATTATATTGTGTACTTCTGATTGATTCACCCACAAAAAAACTTTCTACCCCTTTTTAATCCCTTGAGGCGATGACTATCAATTAAATACAGAACACATTAATTTTATCAAAGAATGGTTCTGCAGTATTTCAAGTAGATGGGACCAAGGCATCTACTTGTCCCGTAAAAATGCGAAGCAATTGTAATTTTTGGTGAGGCTCATCGAAATTATCATGCGGCGGTACGAATGTTAAATGAAAGTTTTCCGGATCACCCTATTGATAGACATTATTTCAAACAATTAGTGGAAAAATTTTATGAGAACGGCAGTGTGCAAAATAAACCACGTTCTGGGCGATCAATTACAGGAGAAGATAAACAAGTGGACATTATGAGCGAGTTTGTGAATAACCCGTCCTCATCGAGTAGAACTGTAGCATTGAATTGTGAGGTTTCGCAGATGACGGTATTGAGAATTCTGAAAAAAAATAAGTTTCATCCCTACAAAATAAAAATGGTGCATGAACTGACGGACGATGATCCAGACCGCCGTCTAGAATATTGTGAAATAGTATCTAACAATATTTTACAAAATCCCAGCTATTTAAAACATATTTGTTTCAGTGATGAGGCTACTTTTTTTTTAAACGGTCATGTGCATAGACAAAATGTGAGGTACTGGTCCGATGAAAATCCTCGACTTTTTCGCGAAACTCATACCCAGTTTCCCCAAAAAGTTAATGTGTGGGCAGGGATACTGGGTGACCATATTATCGGTCCGCTATTCATTGAGGAAAATTTGACGGGTGCCCTCTATTTGGAAATGCTGGAAACAGTGATAGATCCACTCATAGTGACAACTGTCGAAAATAATTCAGACGAATTTGACATGGACATTATACTGCAACAAGATGGAGCTCCTCATTTTGCAGTTGCTGTCAGAACATATTTGAATACTGTTTATGCAGGACGATGGATCACCAGATCTAACTCCTTTAGATTTTTTCCTATGGGGTTACCTAAAATCTAAAGTCTACGAGACTCAGTGTCACTCTTTTCAGGAGTTGCGTGCGCGGATTACGGAAGTGTGTGCAACAATTACTCGCGATACCTTGCAAAGCGTCAGGACTGAAACACAGAATAGACTCTATTTTTGCCAGGAGGTCAACGGGGAACATTTTGAACATTTACTGTAATAACAGAAAAAGTAAGTGTTAGTTCAGTTGCTTTCCTGTTTGTGGTGTAATTCTTTGCACGGTTGAATAGAGAATAAAAGCCTCTTTCAAATGAGCTATCACTCACCACCCCATGATATTTAAATTTTTTGACAGGGTTGCTGCCCTCCAGTCAGGAATGAAATTAGGGGTGCACTATTCATACGAAAATGTACACTGTAGAAATCAAAAATCGACGTGTTTCGGCGATTTTCCTTACAAGAGTCCAGTAACGAGTTAGACAGGGGGGTAACACTTATGATGCGCACTGTATGTATATATATATATATATATATATATATATATATATATATATATATATATATATATATTATATATTTGCTGTGGCAATGGTCTACGTGTTGTTGAAGTCAATTTTGTGTCCGGTTTCGTGGTGGTGTTTGAAGAGAGTCGATGTCATGTCCGAATTACGTACTGCTAGTTCGTGCTCGTAGGACCTGTTTGATACTCGTCGGTTCGTCTGTCCTATATATGTTCTCGGGCAGTCGTGGCAATGAATTTCATTTTGAGAGACTTAGGCCTCGCCACCACGTCAAGAAGTCTTGAGAATGGCTCCAAAGTGGGAGTCTCGAAACGTCGACAGAAGAAAAATTCCAGGCACCATTCTACCGGAAGTTCCAGGAAGCATATATATATATATATATATATATATATATATATATATATATATATATATATATATATATATATATATGCTTCCTGGAACTTATATATATATATATATATATATGCTTCCTGGAACTTCCGGTAGAACGGTGCCTGGAATTTTTCTTCTGTCGACGTTTCGAGACTCCCACTTTGGAGCCATTCTCAAGACTTCTTGACGTGGTGGCGAGGCCTAAGTCTCTCAAAATGAAATTCATTGCCACGACTGCCCGAGAACATATATAGGACAGACGAACCGACGAGTATCAAACAGGTCCTACGAGCACGAACTAGCAGTACGTAATTCGGACATGACATCGACTCTCTTCAAACACCACCACGAAACCGGACACAAAATTGACTTCAACAACACGTAGACCATTGCCACAGCAAAAACACTCCACGCCAGAATCATTCGCGAAGCAATAGAAATTAAAAAACGCCCTCAATGCGTCAACAAACGAGACGACTCACAAGGGATCCCCAATTCCTGGAAACCATTATCATCCCTTCGAACAAATCCATTAATTAATCCTTCCCAAACCAGACCTGTATACAGTCCGACAGTTCCAACAACGTCGGATTCTCATACAGCTATAAATACCATCCGTCTATACACCAATCCACAATTTTCACTCTGTGAAGATGAGTGCTGGGGGCTAAGGAGACTTAGGCCTCGCCACCACGTCAAGAAGTCTTGAGAATGGCTCCAAAGTGGGAGTCGAAACGTCGACAGAAGAGAAATTCCAGACGCGGTTCAACCGGAAGTTCCAGAGAGCACATCCGACCCCGGATACATATATATATATATATATATATATATATATATATATATATATATATATATATATATATATATATATATATATACATGCACCGCTATCTCAGTGGTCACCATACACGACACAGGCGACCACGCCTCCGGTATAAATATTAACTTTGAAAGTGTACATTCTATGCCAATATCAAGTAAAAATCATCGTCTCTCGAGGCACCACGAGAGGGGTAACAATTTACACTTCTTAAAATATACAGATTTTTCATATATGTCTCAATGTAAAACGCCTCCCATCATCATCATACGAATTCACCTCTTTTGTATATATTTATACATAGAATTGTACCGAATACGGCTCCGGCGATGTTGCCAAATCTAGCGATCCCCTCCACAATGCCACTATAGTAGTAGGAGGTCAATTCGTTCGTGGTACCTATTTTTCGGATTCAGAATTAGTGAATCATCTTGCGTCGTAGAAGTTTTGGAAATGAAGTTAATTATGGAAAAACTTATACAGAGTGACCCGTTTGAATGCGGGCCACCTCTTTAAAACTGTTATTTATTATCCGATTCAGATTTTTTTTCATTAGATAGAGCATCAATAGTTCTAGTTGAATGCCATAATTTCAAAATGAAAATAAAATGTTCACGACCAACTTGATCCATAAAACATACTAGCGATTTGTGGATTTGTGATGCTTTCAAAAGGGTGTGAGCAAAATTTCACGATGAAATTATTTTTAAATTTCTTTGATAAAAAACTGCTGATGGTCATAACTATTTCCTATACTAAAGAGTTACGTTTCGAAGAGATATAATTTGACGCCATTTCGAATAATTACTCTTCACAAACTCGACTACAATCGAGCTGAAAGGGCATTTCAAATCATATTATCAACAAGATTGTCATTTATTTGACGACTGTTCGAAATATTTTGATAAAGTGATATAAATTTACGTATGCTGTATTTCTGTTAAAAAAATTATTTCATCGTGAAATTTTGGTTACACCTCTTTGAAAGCATCACAAATCCAGTGACGTCGTCTTTCATTGAAAAAATCGCAAGTATGTTTTTTGGATTTTTGACCTTGAAAAAAATTCTAAGTAGGCTGCGATTTTTTTTTTCATATCGAATTTATGGCATCCCATAGAAAAAAAAAACTTTTGAATCGGATTGTTGTGGTGTATGCTGTCAGTTTGGTATTTGATAATTCGTGATCCGTTTCGAATGTCTTCAAAATATTGACTGAGTTAGCGTAATGCGAGTGAAACCCGTAGTATTCTTTTATAGTTGTAATTATTATTTATCATTTCACAGAATAGTCATTTATGAGATAATTAAAAATATCATGTCCTTTTCTGAATTCCAAGAGGACGTATTCAGCAATGAAAGTTTGATCATCTATTTGTAGCATTTGTAGCATTTTATATATGACTTTTAATCCGTAAAGAACAAGAAAATATCATAAGATCGAATTGCTCCCGATTTTCAAACTGACCTGAATAGGTAAGTACATAATTCTTTGTAGAAATGTAAAGGAAAAGAATTATATCTCATAAAAGTTCAACTCTCCATATAGATTAGCATTATTCAATTAGAGATGAAACGTATATCCGGTTACTTTTCGGTATGAAAACGACAGAATTATGGAAGAGAATAATGTGAAGTAACCTCAACGTCGACATTCGAAGCTTTAGTTCAAAATCTCATAATTATTTCATGCAGAAGTAGGGAATCAGCAGATACACTTATGAAGTCACCGTACCAATCCACCACCACTTATATACAAATAACTATATTTTGGAGTCGTATTCGTGATTCGTGAAAGAGAACTAAATCATCAGATGTTGATATTATACACAGATATGTAGTGACCGTACTGATCCACCTCCGTACAAGGTTGCCAAATTTCGGTGACTTGTTAGTAGTGAGAACTTATGGAGCCCAATTCCGCTGATGAATCACTTTTGTTGTATATGAATATAAAACGGTGGCGCCGCCTGGGAAAGATACGCTGCACTAGATCGTATAACTGTAGGTATATACCTAACGAAATTGCCTCCACCAAAAAATCTGTCAAATGGCTTCTGATGACGAGAAAATGGGATTGAATAGGAAATACACATGGATACGAATTGGCCTCCGGTTTTTCGAAGTCGCCTCCGATTTCGGAGGCGTGTTCGATGTTAGAATGTACAAATTGGAGGCGTATAAACCTTTTTGCATATATATATATATATATATATATATATATATATATATATATATATATATATATATATATATATATATAAAACCGTCTAAATTTGGAAAATCCTCATACAATGAAAATTAACCTTGGGGTTGCAGTCATAGATTGAGTTAGGCCTGATATAGTGAAACTCTTTATTAAATTGTCGAGCTTTCGAAAATCTTTATTTTCTTTATCAAGACATCTGAAAAACAATGCACATGTAGTAATTCGTGCATTTTAATGTAATAAGGATGAATGGTTCCATTACGTCCCAGTGATATTTTCGGAGACATGTTTCCCAGTTTTTTCATGAATGTTTCTGATAAGAAATGTTTTTTCTGTTTGTGATGGACAAGGATTTTTCGTCTGCTGTTTTATATCTAATCTCACATTAGTAAGTTTCAATTTTTACATGTTTTAAGTGCTTTATGTAACAATAAACATTGTTTTTCAGATGTCTTGATAAAGAAAATAAAGATTTTCGAAAGCTCGACAATTTAATAAAGAGTTTCACTATATCAGGCCTAACTCAATCTATGACTGCAACCCCAAGGTTAATTTTCATTGTATGAGGATTTTCCAAATTTAGACGGTTTTTTCAACTAGTCCAGTCAAGAGACTACCCTTCTCAATATATATATATATATATATATATATATATATATATATATATATATATGTATATATATATATATATATGTTCGGATAGGTTTCCGCGGTCAGTTGTGTGTTGTTGTTGAGTTCGGGTTGAACCACGTCTGGAGTTTTGTTCTCGACGTTTCGGCTCCGATTTTGGAGCCATTTTCAAGAGGTGAATGTGACCGGTTTGTATGGGTTGGTTTGCGGTAGACGGTGTGAGTGAAAGAATTGTTGAACTTCCTGATGAGAACATCCAGGAATGGGAGGGAGTCGTCCTTTCCCATTCCTGGATGTTCTCATCAGGAAGTTCAACAATTCTTTCACTCACACCGTCTACCGCAAACCAACCCATACAAACCGGTACCTCAATGCCAAGTCTCATCATCACTCAGCACGATTGAATTCGGTTCTGAATTCTCTCATACATAGGTCCTTCAAACTCACCGATAACCACAATAGATCCAATGAAATGGAAAAGCTCAAATCCGCACTTACCCAAAACTATTTTTCCGATTCCCAAATCCACAAGTCTATTAAACTCCAGCAAACCCGAGATCTTCACCCTAGGCCCCCGAAGGACGAACCTGAACGACAAAAAGCTTTCCTTCCATATATTCATGGTGTTACTGATAAAATAAGTCGAGTTCTGACACGACATGATATCAAAACCATTTTCACAGCTAACAACCAAATATCCACCTACTTTCGAACACCCAAAGACACAATCCCCAATGAAACCCAAGGAATATATGAAATACCATGCTCTAACTGTCCCAGAACATACATCGGCCAGACCAACCGAAGAGTGTCCTGTAGAGCATATGAACACGAACTAGCAGTCCGTAATTCTGACACAAACTCAGCATTATTCCAACATCATTTAGAAACAGGCCACAAAATAGATTTCAAAAACACCAAAACCATTGCCACAGCCAAAACCCTCCAAACCAGAGTTACCCGTGAAGCCATTGAAATCGAAAAACGTCCCAACTGCCTCAATAAACGCGACGATTCTCAAAGACTCCCCAATACCTGGAAACCACTCTTGGTCCGACATACTTCTATTTACTCCGACTTGGGAACTAATCCGTTCGAACCTCCCATCGACCGTCCGATCCCTGATCCTGCCATAATTACTAATGAACCCTTAAACCCCACCAACCTTCAATCCTCGATCTCCAGTGATGATAGCCAGCTAGTAAGAAAACTCAGATCTAGACGCAAGGTCACTTAGTCTTGAAAATGGCTCCGAAATGGGAGCCGAAACGTAGACAAGTAAATCTTTCCAGACGCGGATCAACCGGAAGTTCCAACCAGCACATTTCTGACCGCGGAAGCCTAGCCGATCAAATATATATATATATATATATATATATATATATATATATATATATATATATATATATATATATATATATATATATATATATATATATATATATATATATATATACATATATATGAAATTGGAAAAAATAATATAGAGGTGGATGGGTTGAGCCTTGCGTAGATTCAATACTTCTAGAGGTGCGTTGTTTTCAATTCAGATGTGATCGGCCACTCTGAATAGTGCTGTTTCAGTTGGATGTTGATAAAATCCACTCTTTCGGCAAATTTGCAAAGGCTTGTGAAGCATGGGGAGGTAATTTAAAAAATCCAGTTTAATTATATTTTGGTAAGAATTATATCGCAATAGCTTCCGGCATCAGTAACTGATAAGGATAATGGGTATGAAGATCAACACTTGAGAGGAATGCTGTTTGAGAAGGATGAGAATGAATCCATCCTATTGTTATCAAGTTATGTTGATCTTGATAATCAGGAAACTCCATCCATTCATTGTCACGCAAGAATTTGAGGTTTATTTTTGCTTTGGTAGAATTAAGTGAGTCATAACTGGTTCATTCCTTTGCCCACATGTCTCAATATTTGCAGAAGTATTACTTTGTGTCATGTATAGATTATGAAAAGAAAGAACATTTGAATTATCCCTTAATTTTGAATAACGCCACTTTTATATTATGTCAGAAATTGAAAAATCATTGTTAACTATTGGAAGTACTTGCAGAACCTATTCCAATAATGAAGCACTTGCAACGCAAGCATCGAATGACCACAAATCCAGCAAGAAACTAAACAATTCGAGTTATGTTTCCAATCAGGACGGTAATGAGGCATTAAATGGAATTCAATTACGATGTGGTGTTTTTAGATGGGATGTTGTCAGTTTGCGTAGAGGTAGCACGGAAGCAGTCGGTTTAATTCCGATGAAACGTGGCAAGCCTGTTTTCATGCTAGGAGGACATCACCTGTTTTGTCGATTATATTTGGAAATTGTGTATACATGAGAACTAACAAATATAAACAACAACAGTCATTCGGAAATATGTTTTTTCATAACCTATTTTGAGATTGGAAATGACCAGATTTTCGCTCAGAAAAAGACTAGGTAGGAAATAACATTCTTGACCTTTGCAGGAACTTCAAGACCACTTAAACTTCATTCCACTCAGGGGAATCTATGGGGTATTTAGATCCTTGTTAACGTCCACAAGCTAACCCTGAAACGAGATTATAGCTACCACACACATATCAGTACCAAACGTCCAAAAATATTATAGGTATTCAATTTCTGCAATATTTGAAGCCTCACTCAGTTTCAAAAAATGAATCATTACCGTTTCACAGTCATATTAAGTACCTACAGCATTTGTCGCACTGTTTTTCATCAGAGCCAGTCCATATTATTTGTTGTTCGAAATACCTCCAATATTTCAATGAGAATTCCAAATATTACTTTTATGCAGCCATCATCGAAACAACTAAGATTCGTGAAATATTGTTGATACCTATCCCAATCCTGTTCATAAGAATTGAACAAAAATGTTGGGTGCTCCACAGAATTCGTCTTTTTCCAATGCCTATGTGAAACACGAAATTCATTAAAATTATCCTGCTAATTTATATTTATGTGCTGTTCATTTGATGAAACAATTCGAAAGATTGTCAATAATTGATTAACATTCCACCTCTGTATCTAATATACTTCGCTCCTTGCTGATCAGCAATGAATTACCCTGAGATCACACTGTTTTTGTTTTTTTTTTCAGAGATCTATCGGGTTTTTTCGATTACATGGCTCTTTATATGAATATCACAATTTAGAACTCGAAATTTTTTAATTTATCTGATCTGGTCTATACTGGCTAGATTTGATTAACAGTTTTTTTCAATAAACAAAATTTCAAAAAAAGAATGATTTTGATGTAAGTGTAGACATTTCAAAAAAACTAGATCTGATAACCCTCTGAGAAAAATTGCGAGATCTGCCAGACATTTAGAGAAATTGGGGCACCAAAAAATAAAAATGTTGCCCTTACACTGCTTCCTTACTTTTTTTGGCGGTTTCGAAGAGATTAATTTCCAGCGAATAATTAACTTTTCGGGCAAGTCATGTTTTGGAGAACGTCTTTCTGCTTTTTCTCATAACATCATGACATAAAACTCTACATTGAACAAGAAATATTCCTAATGTCAGAAGATGAAACCTGATTATGATATTGCTCAATACTTTTAAAAAAAATATTCTGGATAGTAGTTGCTCAAGAAAGATTCATCTCTTTTTGTCTAATGTTCAATTTTTCTAGGGTGATTAACAGAGATATTGTTTCACAGTATTTCCTGAGAATGTTCAACCGTGACTTCATTTTGGCAAAGTGTAATGAAAGAAACTTTCGCAAACCAACTCCTTTCAATAGATTATTAAATACATTATTCAAAGAGAAACACGTTCTGTGATGCGTATTCATTATTGAAATGTTCACTACAAAGTGTTATAAAAAAGTTAGTGGTGACGTACATTTTGAGAGGTACCTACTTGTTGGGACTTTTATTGTCTGTATAATCGACTACAACCTCATTATATTGATAGAATCTATAATGAAACATTGAGTTATGAACAATATAATTGAAAAACACTCTAAAACAATCTAATATATAACTGTAAAAAATTTGAAAATGAATAAGGAAAAGTTAATCGGAAACCAATATTATGGATAAAAATTTGTCAAATAATCTGATTGAAAGTCAAATTATATAAAGCAATAGAATAAAGAAAAATAAAATGGAATCTGGCCGAAGAAAATTATAAAATTCAATTTATCAAAAATAATTATCCTGGGAAAAATATTGAATAGAAATATTGTATACTAGCAATATGGTCTCGGTAGTGTAGTTGTTAGCATATCTGCCTATCAAGCGGAAGGCCGGGGTTCGAATCGTCGCCGGGCCACCGTGCTGGGTAATCGCACGTTAAAAGGTAAGGCCTCGTTGATCCATTGCTCGCCCAAGTTTAGACTTCTGAGGGTTGACGTTCGTCAGCTGGTTAACGAAAACGAACAATTTTAGAACAATTTTATAACAAAATGTTGGAACCAAGTTTCAAGTTGAGTGTATGTCAAGTGGACATAGTATGACATCATAGTGATTGGTGAGATTTGTTGGTGCTGCATACACGTGACTGATGAATCAGGAAAAGACGTATTTCGTGTAAATAAATTTATTTAAAAATCGCAGAGCGCTTTCGGCTATTAAACCATCTTCAGTGCTATACCTGCAAGTAAGTAATAGTCGAAAATTGGATTAAAGGTTAGAATTGAATAACCTACTCGTCTAGGTATTGATTGTGAAGATCCTCCTGTAAACACTTGGATGGGTAAGTAATTCAATTCTAACCTTTAATCCAATTTTCGACTATTACTTACTTGCAGGTATAGCACTGAAGATGGCTTAATAGCCGAAAGCGCTCTGCGATTTTTAAATGAATTTATTTACACGAAATACGACTTCTCCTGATTCATCATAGTGATTTCCTCCATTCTTACATACATTGAAATTGTTAGACCTTGAGAGAAACATTGTTGGGAAATACGATCTATCTGTCAGAGATTTTCCCTAACGACTATTTAATCTCCTAATTGTCAATTTCACACGTATCGTCCGCATGTTTCTTGATAATTTGAAATACATCTCACATTAAATCAAGTCACATTCTCACACTGTAACGCGATATAATTCTTCGATGAAAGGATCAGTATATCAACATACCTGTTTCTGAACCTGAGGCCTTATTCGTCGGAGTCTGAAGCATACTGGTTGTTCTCCTCCAGACAAAGATTATCTGTATAATTTCATTAGCTGTCTGTACTCCTTTCAGATCAACGTAATCTCTTTCTTCCTCATTATGCACCATTCAGTACCCACCTGCATCCAATATAAATGTATATTAACCTGTTCAGGTGCATAATGGAATGAATTGATGCAGTCGAGAGATATGATTGAAGGGATCAATTCATAGACTTCACAGAACTTGCTTTCCGATGGAACTGAAAATGAATAAATTGAGCTGTTATTCTCGTTATCCGTTCCGGTCAGATATCGTGAATGGATTTTTAATTAATGATGATTGTTTTTGTGTGAATAAATGAAAATCGGTGGGAGAGAGGAGATTCTTGAAGCGGAAACGGAATGATATGTTGAAAAAATCAAGAGATCTATGTGAAACCCAGATATTGACTCAGTTGAGATTGACATTAATTTTGATGGACTTGTTTGAGAATACTTGAAATTTTATATCTCGTGCAGGAATTTATATTTCATAAAATCATTGCAGAGTGCTCTCGACTAGAACAGCATTAATCAATGAAAGTTTTCCATTTATTTGATAGGTATACATGATTACTCACTCGCAAATTGTATATACAGTGTGGTCCACTGAGTCTGCAACAAATGGGAAACTTTTTTATTATCGATTTCTCAGAAAATTTTATTCTTGACAAAAGTTGGTGCATGTTCCAAAACTATACCAAGTGTACCTGAAATGGCTTTATGACAATCACCATACAGGATAGGCCAAAAAATATAAATTTCATTCAAGAGTAAAGTACCCTTATTTCAGAAAATATAGAAATATGTTCAGGAGAAAAGTTGCTTAGAATAAAAAGTTATGTTCAGATACGAAGTCATGGCCTGCTATTCGAATTTTTTTTCTTTTGGAAAATTTTGAATTACCCCCGTATGATACATATTTTTACTATTTTGATTCAATATGTATTTGAAGTAGCTACAATCAAATCGGTACTGAGTATTTCTTATCAAATTAAAGTGAATTTGTATAATTTACATGGATTTGTATTTTTTTAGGTGACCGTCAACTTCTTGTTTGTTGCAACGATATTTAACAGAACTCTAAAATAACACAAATACTTTTTTCAACGAGGCAAATACTTTACTAACTACATAAAAATATTTGTGTTATTTTAGAGTTCTGTTAAATATCGTTGCAACAAACAAGAAGTTAACGGTCACCTAAAAAAATACAAATCCATGTAAATTATACAAATTCACTTTGATTTGATGAGAAATACTCCAAAGCGATTTGATTGTAGCTACTTCAAATACATATTGAATCAAAATAGTAATGATATATATCATACGGGGGTTATTCAAAATTTTCCAGAAGAAAAAAATTCGAATAGCAGGCCATGACTTCGTATCTGAACATAACTTTTAATTCTAAGCAACTTTTCTCCTCAACATATTTCTATATTTTCTGAAATAAGGGTACTTTACTCTTGAACGAAATTTATATTTTTTGGCCTATCCTGTATGGTGATTGTCATAAAGCCATTTCAGGTACACTTGGTATAGTTTTGGAACATGCACCAACTTTTATCAAGAATAAAATTTTCTGAGAAATCGATAATAAAAAAGTTTCCCATTTGTTGCAGACTTAGTGGACCACACTGTATAATAATCATCGCCATAGTAAACAATCTCTGGTGTTTGTCAAGGTTACCACTTGGGACCTTATTGCGTTCCATGTATACTAATGATATAAATCACAAAAAGTATTTGCTCAATGTTTGCAGGATTTTATCTTGCTTGAGGAAGGTATCGTATAGCGAAACAGGTGTCGCGGTTTTATAAACCCATTCTCAGTGAGAATCGTACAGGAAACTGTGAGATTTTTTTAATATGTGTTTTCATCCATTTCAGTCACGTCCAGTTTAACACAATCTTTCACAAAAAATATCAACTTCTTTTCGATTGATTACTCTTTAAAACGTCATATTGCCACAAAGGACGATGCCGTTATAGATCTGAGAGACTCTTATTTTTTAATTGTGTCAGCTCATGAATGGGAATCATTTTCATCTCGAACGACCTCTGGTGTTCCTCGAGGAACCCACTTGGGGTCATTATTGGTTTCGATCAATATTAATGACATCAATCACTATACGTTTTTTCTCTAGGTTGACAATTCCAAACAATCCACAAGTGAGTATAGTACTTATTCACACATCAAAACGAAGAAATCCAATAAAAAATCATAAGATACCAAATTTCAAAGTGATGGGTGTTTTTCAACTGTCACTCACATCAGGGTTGATTGACCTTTTAACACTATCAATCAATCAATCAAGGTATACTTTATTGTCGGAAGAACGAGGTTCTTAAAGACAAAGCTTATGTACATATATAACTAACGATTAGATAAAATTACAAAGAAAAATTGAGCTTATAGGTTACACGCAGACAAGATACAATTAAAGAAGAATAAAACTATATAAAACAATTTTGAAAAAGAGTAAGTACATTGATAGTAATTTAAAATTGTATAGTTGATAGTTAGACAGAATAAATTGTGCATATAATTAAATGAGTAATAATATATTTATCAGGATTCATAAATTAAAACTTAAAATTCAAGGGCTATGCTCCAACCTCCGGGTATGTAGAACTTTGACCATCTACAGAGTGGAGACGAAAAATTCATCTAGTTTATAGTAGGCTTGTTGTACTAGTATTTTCTTCGTATTCCTTCTGAATTGCCTGAGACATGTAGTGTCCCTAATGGCTGTGGGTAGGTGATTATACATTTTGATGCCGTTCTCTAACCAAATTATTGGAAGGTCTTGGTAATCTGATATGATTGCTTCGTCGAGTGTTATAGTAGTTATCATTTGTTTCAAGAAGTGATTTATTTTTATGTATCAAAGTGACCGATTCTAGAATGTATAGTGATATTGCTGTAAGTATACCAGGGTCTTTGAATAACGTTCTACACGAGTAACTCGGACCTTTTTTGCATATATACCTCAGAGCTCTTTTTCGCAATATAAAAACTTTATCATGACGGTAAGAGCAGCATGTGCCCCAAAATGCAATCCCGTAACTCAAATGCGATTCAATTAAAGCAAAGTATGCAGACCTAGCTGCGTTTAGTCCCAAATCGTTAGCGATTACTCGGATTGCGTAACATCCGGAAGACAACTTATTGCAGAGATTGTTAATGTGGTGATCGAATTTGAGTTCAGAGTCTTTATTTATTCCAAGAAATCGTGTTGTTGTTTTATTAAGGATATTTTTTAAGGATATTTTTACTTTCTTTGGTTCCTTTTTTTTGATCCTGCTAATATCACTAGGAGTAAAACAATGTTTTAGGCTAGCTCCCCTAGAACTGATACTCATCAAAATTTCCCGATTTCTACGGTATGTTGAAGTTTTGGTGCAATCCGTTATGACATTGATTTGTTCGGTATGGAATTCTTACAGTACAGAAGATACCAAGAGTATTGCTTGAGAGAGCTTCATAGGTTATACCTATGATTTGTACAATTGGTGAACTGTCATATCGATAAGTGAAACACTAAAATAATTGGTGAATATTTTTTCTGATGACAGAACTCTTCATACTAGTTTCTTTTCCAGTGTCCCTATATCAGCACGAGAAACAAAAAATCAGAGAGGCATCGTCTCAATGATATTGAAGGTGACTTGTCTTAAAGGATGGGGTTTAATCAACTTGGAGCAATGTATTCTTTTATATATGCAGATTCACACGAAAGGAAAGCCCTGTAATGTTCAGAGAACATCGCATGATTCGAAGGACAGGAAAAACCCAGGGATGTCCTATCTTGAAGAAAACGGATCTATCTTTCTGTAATATTCAGATGTCAGGGGAAACTATGTCTCGATGCTACGAATTACGATCAGTAATAATCTCTTATGGAAAAACCATGTGAGATCGATCGCTGAAGGTGCTTTCCAGAAGCTTGAATTTCTTTTTGTAAGCCAGCATCTAATGATTAACAAGGCACAGATCTGAGAATAAAGTTCTGATGTATGGAGCTCAGAAACGATACATTCATTTATATTTCTCGATTTTATACATTGGAAAAGCAATTTGTCTTGTTGGTGATTCATCGCTCACAGACTTGCAAACTTCTTTGGAATATCGTAGAAGGGTCGGAGACATGTCTCTCTTCTATAGATATTTCCATGGTCTTAATTATGCATGATCCGAAAAGTGCAGAATTCATAGCCCTTCGTATTGAGCTTGTAAACATGTCGAACCTCTCTAGCTCAAGAATTTTTTTTCGATAGAACCGCTGAACTTGGATATTCCTCACCGAAGTAGGTTTTTCCTGAGACTAACAAACTTCAAAAATTCAAAATTATTGTTAATTTTCATCTCCTGCTCCTGATCGACGCGTTGTTCTCTGAACATTACAGGGCTCATCTTTCGTGTGAAACTGTATATAACAAAACGTATAAATAACACCACCCCTATACCATTTCGAAAATGACTTTCAATAATAGTTGTTCAGTTTCAGTTCACAGTCTTAACAATAAATCAAGAACTCCATTATCTGAACTCCCGTGAAAAGTAAACACTACGCGAACACTACAGAAAAATGAAGCCCTAATTACCCATTTCAAACAACCGCATTAAAAAGGGTAACTACCCACCAAATTATTCTATTACCTGCAGTTAAACACCGTCTTGAGTTAAAATACTGTAAAGACACAGCGACAAAGAACTTGCTCCAGTCAGTCGTATCAAGACTAATTAGTAATCATAACAGATATTTTTTGCAGGAGTTTTGCTAATGAACTTCTGACTGTAAATTGCTAATAGCGTGTCTTGGTGGTGGAAGGAATTTCAGACAGTTCTGAAAATGAACTTCTTTGTATGCATTTATTATTCAACGAATAATGGGAGTGACATTTAGTCACTTCGTTTCCAGTAGATATTTTTATTGTATTATGACGTTGATTGGGCTCTCATTTAACCACTTTACATTCTTTAGTAAACAGAGGGTAATGAACGCTAAGTTACTAACGTGAATATAGCGATAGAAGCTTCGTTTGATTTTTTTTCTACATTTATTTTATGTTTTTCATCTCGAATTATATTTTATATTGAATTACGTTACTTTCTGTTAATTTTTTTCAATTTATTTCGTCCCATTCAGGTTATTGGATAATTTCAAGTTTCGAAGAGATAAAAAAGATTTGAAAAAATAAAAAACTGAATAATGACCTGAATATAGATAATATGTTCATTTTATATTCTCCATCTTGAATTTCTATTTCTGTAGTGTGTTTCTGTTACTTTCCGGTTTATCTCCTCCGTTTTTCAGGTTTTGGTATTTTCATTCATAAGAAACACCCTGTATGGTATTTCCATTGCAGAAACGCCAGTTTTGTTACTCAACGGTCAGTATATTATAAAGTTGTCTGAAACCCCCATTTTACTTAAACTTCACTTTTCCCTCATTATTGTGAAGGAAGCCCAATGTGACATACAAGGTCTCACTTTATGAAAAAACAAATTGTTTGTTTATCATTGGATGGTTTGTGAAACCGTTACACGTGTTCCACAATATAATAGCTTCTTCAGGCTTATAATAGTACTAGAACGATCCAAATATATATCTCTATTACTATCATCTCATTCTTCTGGAAAAAGTGATTACACAAATTGCCTGGGTTTATCAGGTGAATTGATCCTCCTATTACTTATATTTGATCATATGGAGATCGATTGAAAAATAGGAGATAACTCAACACTATTTGGTCATTTATCAAATATTCCGACTTCATAACTCTTGTAATTTGTAAGGATTCCAACAGATTAGGTTCCAGACCTCCCTTCTCCAAATGCAATACATCCGAGTAATGATTGATCTAATATGTTCCAACCAGGAAATTATTTGAAAATGTTGATTTTTTATCAATAAAACACTACTTCTATGGTCCTTATTTTCCCTTGTGGAAGATCTCCCCGTTGACCAATATAAAACTTGGACAAGGATCACACTTCACCTTGTATACTCATCTTGCCGACAAAGTTTTATCTTTGTTTCAATAAATTTCCTCAACTCATTATCCGTTCTGTAGGAAATGTCTATCTCTTCATTTTTAAAGATACGAGCAATATAATTGGTGGGTTCGCCTACAGAGAAAAATATCTCATTGCGTTTACTATCCTTTCTCATGATCGATAGACCTGATTTATGGCTTGTTGTGATTCCTTGAACATTATGGAGTCGTCAATATTTATATCGTAACCATCATTGTTGACTGCCACCTGCTCAACAAATTTCAGTTTTTTTTCAAAAAATTTCTCTGAAAGTGTAATATTCAATAATCTCCGGGACATACTATTGAAGGCAGCTACTTTGTACTCATGTGAATTTGTTGATGAATTACGTCAATCAAAATATTACAATTAACAACCTCCTTTTAACTGTGTTCCTATATCTTTGAAAACTGAATGTTTTTTCTCGATACAAGTAGCCCTTATTCGTTCATATTCAGTTTTCTACAAATGCTCAAATTTTTCATGGATAAAAAAGACTTTTTTCCGCTGCCAAAATAATTCACAAGATGAACATAAAATATCACCTTATTTTCAACAGAGTAAATAAATTATTCATTGATTGTTCATCATGAATATTGGATTAATAATTGATAGAAAAGTTCAACAATTACTTTCAACATAAAGTCCCAAAAATGTTCCATGTTTCTGCTGATACGAAACATTAGATATTTCTTGAAGAACTGGTTCCACAATTTTATCAGATATTTCAATTTGTTTGGAAGAAGATGGGCAATTCAATATTCTGTTAGAAATCCAAATTTAGTTTTCGTGCAATCGCACGCGAAGTCAGTATTTCGCGTTCTCAGCACAGTCCGCGAAATTTAATTTCGCGGCCGTTACCCATAGCAACGGCCGCGAAACCAAACGTCACTTCCAAATTTGACATTTCTAAAATACTACAAAGACAAGGATTATTTTTCAGACATCGTCTTAACATTCTGTTTGTCACACCAATCTTTAAACTCGCCGTAACATTTTTCGTACTGCCGTTTAGATTTTTCGGGTATTAAAACGGAAAGCGCCGAATTTACAACGCTTTTGAGTTCCGGAGGAGTGGAAGGTACTGAAATATCGCTATCAGTATCAGACATTTTGCGTTTTGACAAGAACTGTCAAAATATATATTGAAACATATCATTTCCATAGCACACGGTGATATTGTTAAATGAATTGAAATGCTGTTGATTTTAGAGCAATAATATATTTATTTACAACTATCTATTTTAATAATTTTAACGATTGCACGAAAAATAGTGTGTATGCCATGGCCGCGAAACTTTTTAACGACCTCAAGATTATCTTGCCTCGGCCGCAAGCGGCCTCGGCGATAACTGTTCTTTCGGTACGTTAAAGAGGTATTTCGCGGCCTTAGCATACAAATAACTATTTTCAAACTATATTCTCTCTATGCTTCTGTTACGGAGGTATATTTCCGAGCACCGTGATGTTTTATGGATGTGATGTTTACCCCTGCATTGGCCATAAGAGTCACAAAGCTTCTCCTGAACAATGATCTGTGTAGCTCTTATACATTTATTTCCCAAATCATTTTGAAATCAAGCTGGAAATTTTTCCTATTTTATTTATTCCCACATGTTGGTTCATATATTTTTCTCTCAAATATTTCAAAAATAATCTGTCACTTTTTGTATAAAGGCGGCTGTAGTGCTCTATATTAGTGGCATATCTCAATAAATCAGAATTTGAAACAGTTAACGTTCTTGGGCAATAGATCTTCGTATCAGATATTTCAACCAAGTCCAGCATCTTCAATGACATCAATAATAGTTAAATGTTATAATTTTTCACGGCGACAAGCGCCGCTGGTACCCAAAATTAGGTCAACCTTCAAATGAAAAATAATGAAATTACCTACTACTAATCTTACATAATTATGAATACATCTCAACCTTCTGAAGTTAATTTGTTTCACTTTCAGCATCTTCAATAAATGTATTCATTTCACCCCTGGAAAAAACTTAATGTACCCGACGCTTTTTTTCTTAATTAGCGGAACCAGTTTGGAAAACTTCCTCATATCAATATATTCCTTAACATTCCATGTACTTTTCAACATTTACTAAACACTCTATTTAATGTAGGAGATTTTATAATTTCTGATTTTTCTTCAAAATAGCATACAAGCATATTTTCAGAAATCTTTTTTACGAGTTTCTGGTAGGATCATTCCAAAATTGGTCATATGCTTTCTCATCAAAAAAGACTAATTTTACACACTTGATAAAAAAATCACTATTGTTTCTCGGACTATTTACTTCGTTAAGTGAGGGATTTCCTCGAAATCCTGTTGAATAGAATGTAATGAACACATCATTTTTGTTGAGGAAAAAGAATTGAACAAGTCCTCACAACACATCCTCCAATCCATCTGTCTTGTCTACTTTATTGCTGAGGGGGCTAGACACAATATGTCCCAAACAAACAGTTGTGAGTTTTGTAGCCATAAACATATCTATTTTTGAACAATACCCTAGGCACCATGAATCTCTGCGGATTTTAACCATCCTGAACGTTCGAATATATGCGTGAGCCAGTTTGTATTAACGAGTTGGTATGCGGTGAAAAATAAGGAGAAAGCCAGAGATATAAATTTCCTATGGACGTTTTGAATTTTCTGAGATACAGCTAGGTAGTTTATTACCGTTCGTGAAAATAACTGAAGGCATTTATGAAAATGGTATTTAACGAAGAAAAAATGTATGTGTAGGTTCACTTGATATCTCTATTAGCTAGTTGAATATCGATTGGATCGAGTAATATTAAATATTCTCTTTGTCCAACTGAGAAGACAGAACTTTGACCGGTGGACACACCATTAACTTTTTACTCTCTGCATTCATGAAAACTCTCGATAAAGATCACAATGTAGTAATCAAAGGATATCCACTTGCCTGTAAAATAATCACAAAGTAGGGTTTACTAAAACGGGGCACATGTTTCGATATACAATGGCTTCTTCAAGCAGGAACATCAAACTAATTCTAACACTGTTACATTTCGAATATATACAAAATTCATACTATCTTAACATTCAGCTATCCATAGTATAAATGGTGAAAAATTTGCCATCCAGACTGCTATTTAGTTTGTTGAGAAATACATTTACAATATCAGAAGTCCAGCAGTCAATATCTGACCAAGAATAAATAACTGCAGGTAGTTCACCCACCTGCTCAGATTGTAAAGTATATAAATAGCCTAACCCTACTCTCTAGATTCTGTATCAGTTTTCTTCTGCAGAAGATGCTAACTTTGCTAGCGAAACGCTTGTCGAGTGCAAATATTATTAGTTTTGCCATAGGTTAATTGATTTCTACAAGGGGTTTTTCTATAAATCCTTTAATGTAATGCTTCTCACTAATACAAACGTTCTTAGATATAACGAGCGACATCTATCGGATTTTCTGAGGATCAGATTATGCTTTTTTGCCACATGTCTACAAACACATTTCAGTCAGTCGTTCTTTGTGCTGTAGATATGTTTATGAAAGTTCATTTCAAAAAAATTATTTGTTTTTTATTGGAGTCAAGTACAGAGCATATGAAACAAATCATTTCTTTCCTCTGAAAGTCATACTTCCAAAATTGTTATTTTGCTCTAATGAATGAATTTGCATGACTTATCAAACATATATTATCAAATATCAGCAATACATTGAATCAGTTTTTTATGCTACATTATGTAGATGGGACAGGAATTTCTTAGGTATAATATGAAATGTATAAAATTATAGAATACGTTATTTTCAATATAGAATCACGTGGTTAACATTTCAAAACGAACACATACATATAAAAATATTAGTAAAAAATGGAATAGAACAATGAACATGTTACGATATACACATAACAAAGAAAGTGATCTGGCATTACCAACTCCAAGTATAAATTCATCCACTGTGTATAAACATTTTTCTCTCAGAAACAGTTTCAACTGTTTTTCAAAAACTTGAGGAGAAAGTATTTTCATATTTCATAGCAGTATACTAAACAGAAGGATGACAGCAAAAAAGTTTTCATACTCTGCGTGATCATGTTTTTGGGTGATGAGCATATATATGGTTATTCCTATTATTATGGACTGCTGATCTGGACAGTTACCTTTCATTTTCATGAATACAACAACAGGTACTATTTTCTTTAGACAAAAAAATCTTTTCACATGACGTTTTATTAGTCTAGATTGAAAAATGAGTCTCAGTGATAATTTTTTGATGAAAATGCTGCCCACCTCAGTTGCTAAACCCCATTCTGCAATGTTGTTGTAAATAATGGAATGAAACTTGGCATGATGAACTGATATATGTGCTTCAGTATCTGATTCATTCTTAAAGAATTTTATTGGGTAATAGGATTGATTCAATTTCGTGTTCTCGCCAAGTGAAATGTGAGTCAATTATTGTTCTTAACAATTTTGTTGAGCTTGTTTATGCCAAGAATTCATTCCGGGAAATGAAATTGAAATCATTCACACTTTGAGATGAATTTGCAAATCTCATATAGGTAATCTTTCCAAGGTTAAGTAAAAGTCTATACCTGTAAATTGTAGGACTGAGTTTACACCATCACTCATATCATAAGGTACATCATTCATTATACAAAAGGAAAATTAGTGGACCGAAACTATAAACTGATTTATTTTACCTCGAATACCAATCTAAAATAGCTCATCTGATAAGAATTTAATATTCCAAGTATGGAAGGCTCTACTGAAATCTAAACATGAACCCTACCTCAACGATTTTTATTCATTAATAAGTGTACCTCTTGTACAAAGTTGAAAGTTGCAATTTCTGTCTAGCGGTTTTTTCTGAACTCGTGATGGCACTTGTCATCTGCTCAAATGTTGCCAAGTAATCATTTATTGTGCCTAGTATAATTTTTTCAAATTTTTTCGAGTATTTACAATTTTAAGCAGGTCAGGATATTCTCCAGAGTTTATTATATGTCCTATAACTTCAGATACTATATTCACGCATTCCTTCATTATTCTTGTGGAAACTTCATCATGTCCTCTGCTTTATTTATAGTCTGACGAGACTATATGAATTTGGAGGACCTTCATCACGTAAGTTCTTTTGTTCTCATATATCCTCTAAATCCTATAGAGAATTTTTCCACAACTGTTCTGGTGAAAAATGATTATAATTGGGTAAAAAGTTTGGAAGAAGGTGGACAGACGTGTCCCCTGACCAAAAAAGATATCAGAAAAAGGAGGATTATGCCTTTTTCCTGAACTTAGAGAGAGACCGCCGCTTTCCACCTACAGATTTGTGTTTTACGCATACGTGAGGCCATGTTTTCCAAAACTAGGTGCTGTCTGACAACCGGAACCTTCACCCAATTTGAGTAGGACATTGTAGTAATACTATATTATACAAATATGCCGATACCAATAATGGTTGATTATTGTACTTAGATTGGAACCGAAATGTCGAAATGACCCTATAAAATGGAAATCGTTCTTCCTGAACATAAAAAATATTTAGAACTTCACTTTCAGAATTGTCCGCCCAGCCAGCAAATTTATTTTATAAGTTCATGGTGATGCTGGTATTTTATAATTAGTGCCAGAATGCTAATTGACTACATTAGACGAGCCGTGAACAAAAAACAGTCGTAGGAAGTGTTTCATAAATTTGTCATAGAAACGTTTATGTAATGAAATAAAAAAACCGTTATGAAATACTCACGAAATTATCACAGAAACGTTTTTACAAATAAACATATAAACATTTTTTCCATGAATTTATTTTGCTTTCTAGCTGCTGAAAAGCACTTTTCTGTGAGGTTTTCATGATTTTTATGAAAGTATTTCAAGCTCATTTTATAATTGCTACCTGAAGCTTTAATGGAACTATTCTATCGGAATCCTTCCAAACTCAATTTTGTTTCTATAACCAAATTGCACTTTGATGATAATTTCCCACCTACATCATAGTATGTTATATTTACTACAATTACAAAAGAATGAAATAACTGTTATAAAATCAAAATGTTTTCACAAGTATATATTTGCTGTCGCCAAGAATAAAATGCAGCACTTGAGATCAAACAGCTGACATTTATCTTGGAGGTCGTGTAATGAGGTCAGTTTCATTTGACTGGCGTCTCAATAACTATATATCTAATAATGCCGTATTATGGAAAAGATTGAGGAATTAATAAAAGTGGTTCGTTCAGACGAAAACCAAGAATATGTTACAAAAATACGCTGTACGGTGTTGGGGACATTTCTGCCATTACTTTTCAAAAACCGCTGTTTTTAGGTGAATCAAAAAACAATATTGCGTTGAATCCAACGTCAATATGCAACTTTGCAATAATAATATCCGACTCTGCCGCAAAACCATCAGTCTTAGAACTGAGTGCTTATTAACAGTTTTATAGGGGAAACATAGTAGCTAAAATACGATGAAATGCTTGCTATCGACAGCAAATCATTTCGTACAACGACGCCATTTTGAGATGATAGCAGCCCGGATTGCTGACATTAGATAAGTTGAAAATATGAAATACCGTACATATAGTGAAATTTACAGCTGAAAAATGAATACATATTATGAGATTACATTATTTAGAAAAAACTGAGTTGACTTTCAGACTAGGGATTTAGTAGGTCGACAGATTGAATTTTTGTATGATTAATTATTTTTTCCGAAAACCTTATTGAGTGGTGTGCCTAAATCCTGGTAATGATAGGCTATATATTTCTTTGAATATTACAGTGCTTCCCTTTCGTATGATTCTGCATTAAAAAAAAATCGAGAAAATGGTCAGTTGAGAAAAACATAAACATTTCACTTCATTGAACAGCCACCACTGCATTCTACCTGCAGACCGGCCTTGCTGCTGACCAGGGCATTACTGCACTAATTTATCCTTACAGGTAATAATCCTTCGCGTTTCTCATGATACTAGGAAACAGTTTTCTCTAATTGTGTATCCTAGCCACTATATCCAGAAGTCATTCTGCACACTAGTACACATTTCCCTCTTTTTATTAAACAACCTAATGGCTGATATTGTTTCCTTATTCTCTTCTCCACATCATATCTCCACCCTTAATCGCACGAAGGAAGCTACCTCCTTTTTCCCAAAAATCAAACTAATCTCAACACATTGCATAATTCATGAGGAGGTAGCCGCAGCTTATTAGGTGGCAGGCTAATATTTGGGTCCAATATTTGCTATTTGTTCTCGTCTTGTTCCACGCTACTAGGGCAATAAATTGCCCCATTCGTCGCTGATTTATCGGGAGATATTATCACACGTGGTAACGGAACTCGTGTTGTATACGAGGGTTGAGAAAATAATTTGCGATGTGTCTTGCCCATTATAAATTCAATTCCAGGTATATATTAAATGGAATACCAACGTACAGAGAAAAAACTCGGAGTTCCACGAAGCTCAGTTTTGGGGCCCGCTTTATTCTTCATGTACTCAAATGGTTTTTTTTTTCAATAAAAATGTATACTTTGTGCTTATATCTATGACGTTACTCCATCCCATATGAATAACCTAGAGCAAATATGTCATTATGGAAGCAGCTCTGATATCGACAAAGACCTCAGCCTCATTAGTATTTCCACTCGAGTAGTCATCGGCCGTGGATGTACACTTTGAAATAATACTTCAAACTCGTCAACTATAAAAACTAGATGACAAAGAGTTCGGAGGTGATTATGGGATACCATAGACTTCTGGACGAGAGGCAAATTGTCTGGAAACTTTGAAGACACCTGCACTGGCACCAAAGTTATAAATCGATGTACTTCGTAGTATTCACCAGACAGGTGGTTGTTTTCTGACCGGTATCAGTTTATCAACCAACTGTGGTTTCACTTTTGAAGGTTTTCAAGAAAAATTGAACATTTTCTTTCTTCAGAAGCTTGTATTTTTTTGGTTTTCTTTCATGTACACCTGACGACTAAGCAATTATGGTGACTATTTTTATAGTCGGGAGGTTTCTGTTATGTTATCAATGAAGAATATATTTCCGTACAATATATCAAAATCGTTTTTTCTATAATACCAACATTACTGTTTGAAACATGTATCTCTCATTTTGATTTGGTTTGGTTCACTTGCCGCGATATTCTTACAAAATATTAGACATTCTTATTGAGAAAAACCTTGATCTGGTGATTTTCACACAGCAATTAATTCACAAAATCCCTACACGAGTTCCAACATGCAATAGCTTTCCAGTGGATTATTGCATTATAAAATTAACTCCATTGGATTTTAGTGTCTTATTTGAATCATTATCTGACCTAATCATTTGACGTGTTTCTATTCTTATTATTATTGTCCTTCGATCATATCCTTATTGATTTCAAGTTTGGGAGTAATTTATCTCATTGTTTTACCATGTAAATCAATTCCCTCATTTGTTATTCGTTGTTCACTTTGTTTCCCATTTCATGAGTTTTTAGCATACACATTTGAGGAACCACATCTAAAGAAATGTTCTACCTAGTACTGATACTAGACGTAGTAGTATAACATGTGCAGCGGTTTTGTAAACTGTCCAGCTAAAATAACAAAATAAGGTGTTTTTATATATTAATCATGAATGTTCATCAATAAGTATAGGTCAATTTGATAAGTTTCATTAATCATTCTATGAAAATGGAATCCATTATTGCTAATATTCCTAGGAACACTTAATACTTACCTGAAGCAGAACAGCTCATTCAAGAACAATTTTGATTTCTCAATTTGGTAACAAACGAAGTCCATATCGGACCAAAAAACTTCAGGTATACAAACAGTTAAACCTAGTCTTCAGATTTAGTAACAATTTTCTTCTGAAGATTCTAATCTTGTTAGCGAAACGCGCGTCGGGTAGAAAAATAACAGTTTGGTGGTAGGGTAATTGTTCCCTGGAGAAAGTTTCAAACCAACATTATGACCAAGATAGATATCCTTTCATATGCGAAATTGAGATTTCGAAGCCATGAAAGAAAGTGTGTTGGAAATTCCATGACTGGAGTTCACCTGATGAGATCACTTTGTAAGCGAGATTTTATAAAGAAATACTTCTCAAAAAGAGTGATTTATAAACCAAGCTGCTTAAATATTTGTGTCGAATCACTGAATGATCCCGATACTGAAATAAAAAATCAATAGATTTTTGGTCGTTGCATATGAAGTGTATGTCAGGGTTCGAGAAACCGTATTGTGTTAGCAATATTACCCAGTGATTATGAAGTAAGCTCTTGAAAAAAGCATTGTGAATCGATGGTGGATCGATAATTTTTTTTCTTTTTAGATGATATCGATTGAGAATATATGTACATAACCTCAGTTTCAATAGGTACTGGCATCGAATTTTCTTAAGGAAGGTCCCACCCACTAACTTGAAAAAAATAAAAAAAAATGTAGGGAAAACATAAGTTATCATTTCATCATTTCAGTCATCAGATTTGTTTCGTTCACATTGATATATAAATAGATGTTCCATTTCAGTACTCAACATGTGGTTCGTTACCAAATATTATTATTATTTTCATGATTTTTTTTATTTTTACCTTTGATACAAATAGTTCGAATACCTTTATTTGTTTTGATTGCATTCACAATTTATGCGTGTATATAATTCTTTCCTAATACCTTTGCTAATTTAATAGAGAAACCTATTTGAACAAATCCTTCAAATCTCCTTGTGCCGATTCTGTTCCTTTTTTTCTGAAACCGATTGTTCCTATCGACATGCGAGGAGCAGAGTGCGTAGCAGTGAAGAAACTTCTTCGTATTGACAAAATTGTCGTGCTGCAAAGAGACCTATCAAAAATACCGGTGGTGTAATAGTTTTCGTTACGAGATAAAGGAACATCCATTTTCCTTTCATCCTCATAGATCCCAATTGTCAAATCAGGTGAGTTGACTTATTCATCTTTGTTTCATTTGCTGAGTGATTCAATTTGGCGATTATACCCAAGGTTTGCTACAACGCGCAACGAATCTCAAGGTCAATAAAGGAACCTGCGTCCCTATCAAATACACCCCTTTTTTTCAAAATTGTACATGGTCCTTCACGAGCTCGGATGTTATTTGAATGACATTTAGATTCGTTGCGGTATTAAACCTTGCTTTGATATAAATTTTGAATGCAATCTTTATTGGTTTCGTATATCTTTGTTCCCAACTTCAATATTTTATTCTATCATTGCATAATATTCGTCAGAAAACTTTCTGACATAAATATCAAATAACCAACAAAAGTTTATAGATATCCTGCGAGTTGGCTTTTTACGTACTATCGAACAGGTGTTTTTTGGTTCATAATCTTTGTAGAGCCAGGTCCGTAATTGCTTGATTTTCATTAATAATCTTTTGAATTTATTCGATTCGAAAACATGTCTTCAGATGAGAAGATCGCTCGTGCTCGAGCGCTACGTTCAATTGCTTTAAGTCATTTCAAATTGATTGAAGAAGCATCAAAAAATGTTGCTGACGAGGAACATAAAAATAAATTCAAAGTAAGCTTTCGGAAGTTGAAAAAGGTAATCAAAGATTTTGAGAAACATCACAATACCTTAATTAGTCTGATTGCCAATGAACCCAATATCTTAGTTACGGAAACTGCCATATTCGATAACTTCACTACGAGGTGTGATACTGTGGAAACTATTTATTATGAATTGTTTGAACTTTCTTCAGAGGAACAGGGGGAAATGACTCCGCAACCCACCTCGAATAGTACTCTGATGACTCCCAATGAAATTTGTTATTTGCCAAAATTGAAGTTGAAAACATTTTCGGGTGACATGTCAGAATTTCCTGCGTTTCATCAGATGTTTCTGTCATCGGTGCATACCAACCGTGCACTCTCTAACGTAGAAAAATTCAACTACTTGATATCAGTTTTGAGTGGTCCGGCACTGGAATTAATTGACGACATTCCAGTTACTGGTGCTACTTATCTATCTGCTTATAACCTTCTTTTGGAAAGATTTAATAATAAACGTGAGCAAGCTTTTTCTCATTGGAGTAAAATAGAAGCCTGTCCACCACTGCGCACTGAAGATGCAAATTCTTTGCGAAATTTGATATTCACTTTCAAAAAAAATATATCTGTGTTGAAAATTATGGGTATGGAAACTGATAAATGGGATTTTATTTTAACTTACATGCTGCTCAATCGTTTGGATTCACAAACTCGAAAATGTTTTGAACAAAAACATGCCTCTAATGCTATTCCGAAATATGAGGACCTATTGTCATTCTTAGAAAAACAATGCATTGCTTTAGACTCAGCGGTTGATAATTCTACCGATTCGAGTTCGTCCAAGGTCAAAAATAAATCCAACACCATTGTTTCATTTCGCAAAACGGCCAACACTTTTCATCCTCAGAACAAATCTGCTTTTCTTGTTCGATCTCATGAAAAGGATAGATGTTTTTTGTGCTCTGCTGATCATATCATTTTTCAATGTCCAATTTTCAAGTCGAAAGGACCCAAACAAAGATTTGATATTGCTAAACAAAATAAAGCATGCATAAATTGCTTAGCTACTTCCCACAATACTTTACAATGTTCTTCTCCGGGAAGATGTAAAATTTGTAAAAGATCACATCACACGTAATTTTTCAAAATTGTACAACATGCAGAGTAAATAAATGAAAAAAAAATACGTGAATAAAAAAGTAATAGTAAAATATCCTAACATAATGGCACGTTGGAATGTAAAATGTTCAGAACACTTTAAAACTTTTCCTAGAGATCGAATACCCTTACACCGAACTGATATTTTTGCACTCGACGTGCGTTTCGCTAACATATATATATTTTTCTCATTCTTTTAAATATTTCCCTACTATAAACATGTAATGTTTCTTGGGTAATAAAGTTGATTGATTGATTGATTGATTGATCTTCAGGAGAAGAAAATTGATAGTAGTATAAATTTTCCAAATCGTTTATACAGAACACTTTAGATTGTGAATTATCTAGTACATGAGACAAAATTTTAATACGGCACAGATTGCTAAAGAACATTTGAAACAATCACATATACTTGGGGAATGATAAATGAAATAATGAATGCACTACCAATTTTACTGTGTTCAGTTATGAAACGATCCCGCACCATTCATTCAACAAATCACTTCTAGGTAAATCATCCAAAAGAGTGATATAAAAACATTTGATGACTTGTCCCTTGATTCACGCGGTGTTCTTCAAACATTATAGGGTTTCCCTTTCGTATGAATCTGCATATAAATGAAATAATATGTTTTAGCATTGCAGGTAGCCTCAGTAGTCCAGTAAAGTAAAACATCGTAGGAGGTTCGTGCTTGCAAAAGGTATGGTCATTCTGCATTTTTTTCATGTCGTTATGACCTAAGCCGATATTACAAACCAGATTTGCGATTTCCGAAGTGCTGTGCTTGTGGTGGTGTACCAAATTTGGTACTTTTTTCAGTTTTGCTTAATATCTCCATGAAGGAATGATCTGACCGGTATAGTTATTCCATATACTTTTGAAGAAGACGTAATTAGCTACAATTTGAGACTAAGGCAATCCATACAGGTTCTGGTTTCAATGATAGAACTCTTCGTAAATAGTCCATTTTTTCTAAAAAAATGTTATTTTTTTGAAATCGTCACTTTTTGTGAAATAACTTTCGAAATACGCATCCCACTTTCATATAATTTTTAAAAAGTATATCATAAATTCAGTAACAATTTCGAAAAAAAAAAATAAAATAAAAAAATTACCTATTTTCGAAGATCTGTATCGTGGAAACCAGAGCCTGTATAGAGCTCGCCCTAGTCTCAAACTATAACAAATTACGTCCCTTTTGAAAGTATGTGGAGTACCGGTGCGATCCTTCCTTCACGGAGGTATTGAGCAAAAACTGCAAAAAGTCACGAAATTACGTGGTTTTTTGGGTACACTACCACTCGCACAGCCCTTTGGAAATTGCAAATCTGGGTTCATAATATTGTTTAAGGTCCAAACGAACATATAAAACATTCCGGAAATCCCGACCTCTTGCAAGCACGAATGTGCATCTTGATTAGATTACAGGATTCATAAATTGATTGAAAAATATAACATCCACCTGCCGCCGCCTCCCTGCACACAGACTGAAAAAACACCAATGCAGACCTCTATGATAGTGTCACTTCATCTTCAAATCAAGTTGAAATACAAAAAGATTTTTTGAATTTTGAATATTGAGAAGCAAATGTTTCGGAATTAGTTCGACAAAACAGCTTTCTGTGAGTTATAGGTTGTATTTCATTCAAATAATGAATGAGGACCATTCATATTTCTTCTGAAAAGAAATCCGCGAAGAGTCATAATTTTCTCCAAAAATAATCCAAAGATTATCTATACTTGGATCGAGTGATTCAAAGCACCAAAGTATAAAAAAATTAAACTGGACCTTTTATTCAACACACATTCCTGGTGAGAAGTACTTTCTTCGGCATACATGGTGTCATAATCTGAAAGAGGCGTGATTTTATTGTCAAGATATTTTCTAACTCTCATTTGCTTCCATCGATCGATCCAAGTACGGAAATTCTGCCCTCAACTCGTCAACAATGTACAATTTTTCATTTGGGGTTTCCTCTAAAGCATTCAATTCTGTTATACTGGTGGAATCAAAAACCGCCACAGTTGCGCAATGGTCGTGCAATGGTTTCAAGCATTTTTAAAAGAGAGGATAGTTTGTCAATGCTTCTGTGAACAGGATTAGAAGCGTTTTTGTTCGTCATCCACCCTACAATGTCGATATTTTCGTTCCCTTGACAATACGCTACAATTTTTTTTTCTCTGAGTTTAATAGGTGAGGACTTCTGTATAAGTTTGAATGTGACATTGAAAAAAGCTAATGAAAATAGGGTTGACATTAAAAGTTCACACAGGAAATGAAAGGTTGCTCATTAAACTAATATTCAAAAAATTAATGGTCTACGAGATTGGCAAAAAATTTCACCATATAATAATCAAATGACACCACTGAGTAAGAGAATTCCACTTGCCTTTCTGAAATAATCGATATCTTTTGGCATTGATTATATTGACACTGAAAATCCGAAAAAATATCATTCAAAGTACTGTTTCCCATGTTTTTCAGGCTTGAGGACCGTGTAGTGGAATTTTGAATTTCGGAGCTTTCGGTTGCATCTACGGCAGCCATCTTCAGCGGCGTGGTCGTATATTAACTCTCCTCTGCGAGTCTACTATGACTGATTCAATCAAAGTACAGTTTGGATGTCATCATTTTGTGATGGGTGGATTCTTTCTTCTAGTTTTTTTGGGTTCTTAACCTATAATAATCTGAAGAAATAGGAATTAAGTTAAAAATCTATACAAGTGTAAAGGGCAGATTTTCAATCATTCAGCGAGGAACTTTGAGAACCACATTCAAGGCAAAGTACTACCTACTAGTAGTAGTAGTGTGTTGCGGCTCGCGGTTTTGTGAACTGTCTAGCAAAAATGAAAATATAGATTCTTTTTCTTATGTTATCATAAATGTTCATCAAGTATCGGTCAGCTCGATTAGTTTCATTAGATATTTCATGAATATGAAAACCATTACTGCTAATGATCCGAGAAACACCTGATATGTACCTGGAGCAATACCTCATATTGAAAAATAATTTCGATTTCCCAATTTGGTACAACTGCAGGTAGGACTTTTGCTAATTAGCACATCAGTATCATATAAAAGCAACTTCAAATTATATATGTTCATTCTACCGTTATCTGAAGAACAACTACGTACTATATCGAGAAGTGAGGGAGTCTTGACTTCGAGTAAACCTGTGGACTTTTGACGATTGAAGAATTTTTGTGTTATAAATTATAGAAAGCTGAAGTTAAATAATATGGCAAAATTCAATGATGTTTCCTACGAATCTCTACAAAAAGAGTTCCTCTCATCTATACAGATGAACCTCGGAGAAGGGGTGGAAAGGTCCGAACACAACAAACAAATCGAAAAGTTGCGAGCGGTGGAATACTCGAAAATACTTGTTGGTAATTTGAACTCCAGGGACATACTTGTAGTAGATATGTCTTTGAGTATATTAGGACACTGTGCTATGGATGAGACTTGTGCAAGGAATGTGGTAAGTAAAGATATACTGATATACCCTTTGTATAAAAGCGTCACTTTCGATGGATCGTGCCAAAAGTAAGATTTGTGAAATATTTTTGGCATACCATACTCATTCATTTTAACCGATATATTCAAACGTCATCAACATTACTATAGAAATTATGATGATTTCTTGTTATGTCCTAAAATAATCATTTACATCCTAATGGTGTAGAAAAAATATAAATAGGCTTGAAAATATCCAATCTTTTTTTCAAGAAGATGCTTAGTGACATTTCAATCTTTGTATAATGATAACGTTCAAAGTTCAGTTGCTAAACAGAAACTTAAACAACTTCCCAGTTGTTTTGCATTCTCTATTTTGCAGAGAAGAAATCAGTTCCAAACTATCATTACACTGTTATGAACTCAAATACTTCTTTTGACGTCATGTGAATCTTTCACTCATTGGATCTCCGCGTACATATAATTAAGTTTTTTTGCAAAATAATGCTATGATCGTGAATGTTTCTATTTTCGGTGAATTGTCCGAATGTGCTAGGATAACACCATTTTGAGTTATCGATGCAAAAAATCATGCCGATAAATCTACTCTTGTCGTATGATGTCACTTTTCGTTCCGATTGAATACTTTGTGACTGAAAAAATACAGTGTGTACAAACACAATATTGATTTCATAAATTTATTTCAATATTTCAGATGAGATACAACATTTTCGCCTCATTGGAGCAATTACTCAAACGATATCCCTTAGAAAACACCATCAGCGAGAGAATTTTCCGAGTTCTCAGAAACTTGTGTATTCACGAAGAAGTGTGTGCTGCCGGAATCATGGAAGAGATACCAGTTTTCTTGTCGCATCTAGCGGCACAGCTCAGAAGAGCATTCGCACATGATCTTTCGGACGACACTATTACCGAGGCAGCTCTCTTGATGATGCTCAGGCTCCTCAGGTTGGTTTGTATTCTGAGTACAGTTTGGAAGTCAATATTTTGCATTGTGTTAAATTTTATTTCATTTTTGTGTGGCTGTTGACTTACCACAATCAGAAAAACTGAAAAATTATATCGGAATCTTAACAAATGTAAAAGAGCAGACAAACATAACTATACCATTTCGTAATATAAAATCGAAAGGTCTCATCTCTTTCACAAAATTTAAACCAAATGTTTATCGATGAAGGTTTTTCCTTGGGTCGGGCAATATTCTTCAAGCATTAAAGGGTCATTTGTTTCATCTGACTGAAGATAAATTTTTTTTCAGTGTCCTCGTCAACGAACAAACTTCCAAGAAGCTGTTAGAATACAACGTACTGGAGGTGCTGAACTCTCTCTTGATCAAGCTGATCAAGGAGTATGAACGCAATGGTGCGAACAAGGAGCTGATTGTCGTCATCATCGAAATCGTACACCAGTTCTCCTTGTTCCCATCTCCCAATACGATGATTCAGATGAGATATACGTCAGCGGGAAATACCCATTCGTTCATGGGCAAATTAGTGGTCCTGTCTCCGTTGAAAGTAGTGAAGATAGTGGAGAAGTACATGCACCTGCAACGGGCAGAAACAATTGACGAAATGTTTCAGAAGCTCACGAGGAGTCTTTCGGGTTTGAATTATTCGGACATCAACAGTAAGTATATACATACTATTATTATGAGGAGTTCAAAGGAATCGAAAAAGGTATGAGGCATTTTCCATGTACTGTCTCTAAATAGGGCCAGTCCAATGTCACTGCCTGTAACCAAAAGGTACACACCTATATCATTATTTTCAAAACCTCTACTTCGATAAATACCAAATGACTCCTCGGAACTCGGAGGTTCACCTCCTGAGTTATGTGCTCTGTTGAAGGATTTCTTGTCTATATGGTAGTTGGAGTATCGTATTATAATTTCTTAATAAATGTAGGTGTTCCACGGGGTTCACTTCTGGCGCCCACTTCGTTTCTAATTCATGTCAATGATTTGCTAAAGAGGAGATCTTTGGCATTTTTTTGTAGACGAAAGTACTGTTCATACTGGTTCCTCTTCTGGAGTCCCTATATCAAGACGAGAAACAAAAATTCAGAGATGCGCTTCCCAGAAGCTTGAGTTTCTATTTTGTACAAAAAAAACTTCACTTCTCGTCAACTTTTGGATAATCTACAAGTCACATATTCTGCCTTTTTCAGAATTTAGTTTTAATGGATGGATCTCAGCACTAGAACATTCATTGAAACTTCTTGATTCTATCAATAGAGAGGTATTCCTTCTTGTAGTGATTTTTTGCACATTGCCACCACCGGACGAGTGCGAAATTTTCACCCCTTACTCAGGTATCTTTTCCAATGAAACAACTGAATTTTGGAACTACTTTTCGGGGGAGATTTTTCTAAAGCTTATATATTTCAACAATTTGAAGTTAATGTTAATTCGAACCTTCTGCCCCTTGAATCACCCGGTATTCATTGAACATTACAGGGCATTCCTTCATTGTGAATCTGCAGTTGAAAAAACTATAACTCTTGCTCCATTTTCGTTTCAGAAGACTACTTGGACCTCATCGAAGCCACCTGTCTCTTGGTGACAAAGACATCCCGGGTCTATGTCGTATCTAAGCATTGTATTGACACGCTCATCAACGTGTTCGATTTATTCAGAGAGCCGACCAATAGGGAGTTGAATTACTGCTTGCTCATCTCGAACGCTGTCGGTGAAAGCAAATGCGAGCTGTCTAAAAATTCACAGATCGGGCGAGCCATGGTTAACAAACTCAAGTGGGTCCTGAGCGCCAAGAAAGACATCTTGACGTTAAACCAGACCGATATGGAGAAAGAAATGTGGTCACCGCAGCCGCCCCGACGTGGAAATGAACAAGAGTGCAGCTTGTGGTCGAACAGTGTGAGTATTATAAAGATGGTCTTTTCGTCCATAGTGAAGTGCGTACATGCTAGATCTTCATTTTTAATCGTTCTTTGAAGCTCCTTGACTTGGCACATTCCCCCATATGTCTTGGTAATTCGGCCTTTTCAGTTCAATCCAAGTGCCACACAAATCAGACCAATATTGATTCAATATATCAGAAACGTTGGCTCAATATTTTTATATCCCTATACCTCAGCTGAACTAAGTGAACTCTTATTTAGTAAAATAAAAAATTCGAAATCAGCTGGATTTGATGAAGTACCTCAGTTCTTGCTAAAAAATGTTATTCCTTTCATATCATCTCCATTGACATATCTAATTAATTTATCGTTTTGTAATGGCAATTTTCCAGATTATCTGAAAACTGGTAAAGTGATTCCCGTTTTCAAACGTGGTAACCATTATAATATTAATAACTACCGACCTATAACTGTTCCTTCTATTTTCTCGAAAGTTCTTGAATATAGCTATCTTAACAGACTCAATTCATATCTGTGTCAGAATGATATAATCATCAAACAACAGCATGGATTCCAGGCGTCGAAATCTACAAGTACTGCAATTCATTCATTTTATGGTATATTGACAAATTTTATGGACTCAGGTGAGTGCCCGGTTGGGATCTTCTGCGATCTCAGCCGGGCATTCGACTGTGTCAATCACACTTTATTATGTAGTAAACTAACAGCAATTGGTATTCGAGGTCAGTCCTTGAAGTGGATTATATCATATTTATCTGGACGTCAACAATACTTTAGTGTTCCCAATATCACGAAACAATCGGTAAATGTCAGCAAATCTGATTATATTCCTATCACTATGGGTGTCCCACAAGGATCTGTTTTGGGGCCCGTTTTATTTTTACTTTATATAAATGACATAACATCTTTGAGTTCATCAGTACACTTCACAATATATGCAGATGACACTTCTATTCTGATATCTAACAAAACAAATGCCGCTTCAGAAATACAATCTAATGATATATTGTCGAATCTTCATGAGTGGTTCTGCAGGAATTCCCTTTATCTTAACGCGGAAAAAACACATATAGTACACTTTCACAATAAACAAAAACAGGTAGCTAATATGGACATTAAAATTGGCAATAATCAAATTGACAAAGTATCATGTGTGAAATTTCTGGGTCTATATGTCGATGAATGTCTCGACTGGAAGAGACACTGTGAGGCAGTCGTTTCAAATATGAATTCTGTGATCTATATGCTTCGTAATCTAAGATCTGTTCTTACTCACGACCAGTTGACCATGCTGTACTTTGCTCAGGCAGAATCTCGCTTGAGATATGGCATTGTCTTTTGGGCAATGTCATCAAAATTCAATGATGTTTTTATCTCCCAAAAAAAAATAATTCGTTGTATTGCTGGTGTATCGAGAACAACCAGTTGTGAGACTTATTTCAAAGAATTCAAAATCTTAACTTTGCCATGCCTGTTTATTTTTGAAGTCTGTATATTTGTATACTGCAATTTAAATCATTTCAAAACTAATGCTCAAGTGCACTCAGTCAATACAAGGCAACATAATGATCTACATGTACCTTTTTCGAAAAAAAATGTTCTTCTCAATTCTCCATCTATAATTGGCCAAAGGATCTTTAATAAATTACCATTGATCATCAAATCTATTTCTGAATTGAAATCATTCAAATTAGCATTGAAAAAATTTCTATTGAATAAGGTTTTTTATTCTGTAGATGAATATTTTTTGCACTGATCTCAGACTTTTGATATATGTATGTTCTTCTTTTGTGATATGAATGTAGTTTTAAATTTAGGTTAGGTATTTTATTTTTAGAACATTGACTAATCCTATACAAATTATTTTGTCATAAAGGAAATAAAATCTTACTTACTTACTCACTTACTTAATATTGTGGATGTTATACTGGTCAAAAATGATTGGGAAAATCCAGCGGTATTCGTTCAATATTCGAAACCAATATGGAGATATATATATTGTTATGTCTGATCCCATAGTGTAAATAATATAACGACAGAAATAACATCCCATCTACACTTTTCGCCACGGTGCCGACTTGTGATATAAAGGAGTTAGGTGATATAGCTGTGGTGACTTTTAGCTATGTTCGAGACAACATCACATTGTCAGTGAAAAATCTCTAAAGTCCCTTTGCACGAAAAGAACTGGATGAAACTTGGCTATAGTGATAATCCACTTTGAATTATGTGAAGATGGTTTCGTATATGAAACCTACTGGACAAAAAGTTATTAACGTGAATTTATTTCTTGGAATTCATTCAATTTTCAAATTGGAGGTTTCAGTATCTATTTTTGTAACGACTAACGATTTAAAATCAGTATTGTAACAGCGATATAAGTTCAAAAACATCATTTTTTCACCATTGAAATTGAAATACCAGTCACAGGCTGTAGTTTGAGAATCACGGTTCAAACATCCCTATTCCTATTTTAATGTGAATGTAGTATTTCAACAATATCAGAATTGGGGTTATCTGTATTGTAATATTTTGCCAAAATGCTACTCAAATTGATTTTTCAATATAACAATTAACTTTCCCAAACTAGGTTAGACATATTATTTTGAAATTGCAGTATTGATTATTGAGTTTGAAGAAGATATGCAACCAGTATTGAAATGTTCATATTGTTTAACTGATTTTATCAAATATAACTTGACATAGTAATTTCGATAATTGGATTGATTATCAATAAAATTGAGCTAATATTGTACTGAAATATCCTTATTCGAATATGTATCCATATCGATTCAACTTCAGTTCTTCCACTTACGGTATATCTTTACAGGGTGTTATATAATAATTGTCCCATATTTCACAGGATGACACCTCAGTTATATTTATAAAGTAGAAAGTTTATTATGTTAGCATGGGTCCGCAAGTCCTTTATTTTTGAGATACATGGTGTTGAGAATTTATTTTTATTTTGTTTTTTCGTGAATATCATACTAATAGAAAATAAAACTATTTAACTATGAGGCAAGATATCAATTTCAACATAACACCACAAATAACAAATACTGGAATAAAGTTACTAGTCTACGTGATACTTTTATTCTCAGAAAGTTTGCTTCCCACTCAAAAATAATAGAGAAATCCATTTTCGAGGGCCAAACTGAAAGCACATTTGAATTTCTCATAGTGAAAAGTCACTTAATACTAATTTTCGTTCAAATATCGACATCATTTTAAAATTTATTCACGAAAAATCTAAATAAACTAGAATTTTCAACACTTAGTATCTCCAAAATGAAGTCCCAAGCTTTTATGAACTTTTTACCTCATAAATAAATCAGGAGTCATCTTGTGAAAAACCAGACATTCATTACATAACACCCTTATATGACCAATCTGAAGTCGAGTTTCAACAAATATGTTGATAATGAAATAAATTGGTTGGGTATATTCCTTATTTCCATATGAATAATGATTGCCATCCAAACAACCTTGTCGTTAATTTCTTTGTTCCCGTTGACCTTTACTGACTCTGAAATGTATATTCCGTAGCCCGCATCACACAGATCGTTTGAGAATTGCCGCACTTCTAATCTCCGGATGGACCAAAGCAAAAGTAGTAGAAAGAATGACGCGAGCTCTTCGGAGACTTCTTCCTACCGTGTGACGTATAGCACCGATATGGCTGAGACGTTGGCACAAATTTGGAATGGTAAGTACAAATTTTTCCAAAATTTTAATACAGTTTCCAGTGTCAGCAGTGAAGAATAACAGCGTTTTTTATGTGGTCGACGTCATAACTATGACAATGATCTGGGTTTTGAACGGATGTCAACATATCAGTTCAATGCATTATTGTTTTCATGTGAGCTTCCTCTTCAATGAGCATTATCGCTGTTCAGAAGTTATCAAGGATAGACCTAGTGAGATATATTTCTGATCAATTTTTTACAGCTTGCCTTTGGAGGAGTAAGTTGTGAAGGGGAAACAAATCGTGATCATCGAATAAATCTACGAGCTGGGTGTTACAAATTGAAACCGAGAATTATCTTCCGATAATTTCAAAATTAATTTGGATGAAATCCTCTTTGTGCTGCGTAGTATTCGTTATACATACAAAAATCGGTCCGAGTACAGAAATCATGACGGTATTCCAATTGATACTCCCGAATATATTTCGTGAAAAACTGAAATCAAAACCAACTTTCCCCATACATTTTAAACTAGCTTTATCGTGACATTGACAAAAACTGATCGGAATATTCAATGCGTTTTAGTGAACAAAAATCCGGTTTCACCATGAAGTACCTCAAAGCGCATAATTCATTTGGAGATCATGATTTGATTCAGGTATTTTCTCCTTCAGAGACAGGTTAATAAAAATTCGTCGAAAGAATATGTTCCTGCCCCGCGGTCTGTGAATGAATTCATTAGTATCCTATAGTTTTAGAAATCTAACTGATAAGACACTCCGTAATAAGGTTAGTTTTGGACCAATCTTTGTTTGTTTTTTTTTTCAGTCGGACTGTTTCAGCTCTCATTTCATTGAAGCTAATACCACAAGACCTCAAACTTGTATCGAAAAATATACAATGCCCAACAAAAATATCGTTATCCACAATAACAAGAGGACAACCAGCTAGATAAAACCACGAATCAATAGGTTAAGTAGTTTTATCTATTTCTGGTTGCTCGATAGGTGATGCTCACAAACTTTACGTTTATCGGAGATAATTCATAGGTCTTGTGGTATTCGTAAAGATTATTTCCTGAAATGTCAGCTGAATGCATCGACCTGAGAACAATCATTTTAGGCTAGGTAACAAACCTACTTTAATTTTCTAGTGAAAAATAGGTTTCTTTCCCACCACTTTTTTCAAGAATTACATTATCACTAATAATTCACCAATGATATCAAATTTCCTTAATATATGTTCCAAGAAATATTCATTATTGAACTAGTTTTAGTGTTGCATTTGATCACTGCAGTTATATACAGCTTATCTAATCCATCTTGGCACAGAAATAATAACGTATATGCCCAGCAATCTCTGTGAAGTATACTAAGATGAAAAAACACCTATTGAATGTGTTCACTGTGTTGAAATTCATTCCTAGAAGCTGTTTTTTCTTTCTTCATGGTCTACACTACCAGTGTGAAACTGGAGAGATATCTAAATTTGTGCCAAGATGGATTTTCATCAGTTTTTCGCATTTGGGGAAATAATCAAGATCAACTATTTTCAATGACCCTGCATTTCAGATCAGCCCGAGAAATGCACACTCGCCGACACCTTAAAGGGCATATTGATCGAAGAGATCGAGGCCTTGATCATAAAATATTGCGAGAGCCCATATCTATACTTCGACTCAGAAGAGATAATAGCCCTCCTCATCAATAGCATTTATCACTTCAATAGGGACCTCCGAGCTATCTCATTTCTTCTTTATTCTACGTGGACGTTTGGAACGATTTTGAGGTCCCCGTTAGTGGAGAAGGTGAGTACAATTCCAGGACATTCCTTATTTGATTTCTTACATCTGGAGTTTACGATGCAATTTGTTGCCGCAACTCAAAGAGGTTGCATGGTGGTTGTATGTATCAATGCCATTTTTTCGAGTTGTATGATCTATTCATAATCTGTTATTTGAAACAGTTACAATGCAAATTTGATGCGTTGAGAAAGATCAGAATGTAATGAACCCAAGTAGTACAAACATATAAAATCAATATGGGTCCAATTACACGGGAATATTAACCTGATATTGTAGATATCATATTGGTCACGAAAGAATGTAAACATTCGGCAATATTTGATCACTATTCGAAAACAATGTAGGAATATATAGTTTTGACTATATTGGTACAATATTATTAATGATATATCGACAAAAAAGGTATACTATATTGATATCACTCAATAATTCTCAATTTTCATATTCGGAATCATATATTTCATTAACCATTATTATAATGATTCCATTTTTACCAAACCTTAATACGCTCTTCGGCACGGAGAGACTTGCTTTTAAGAAGGAGTAGTGGTCTATAGATGCGGTGACTTCAAGTTAGTTATGTTCGACACAAAATTTTAGTAAGAAAGTTTAGTAACAATGAAAAAATATTTGAAGAAATAATGAGGGATCACTGTTTTATGTGTTGGCCTTTTGGATTATCAAACTTGAGCAAAAAGTTCTGGACGTAATTTTCTGGCATTGTAATTTACCACATGCCGATATTTCTACTTTTCCAAATTTTTTAAGGAATAATTCATCATGAATATTGCGTTACCAAAAATGATATGTGTTTGAATACAGTAAGTGATCACATTCAAAATCCCGATACCCCATTAAGGTTGTGATTCGAAAATGACTATTTGAATATTTCAATTTTACTGTAAGTACATATTCAAGCAATATCAAAATTCGCATATCTATATTGCAGTATTATACCAATATACCTACTAATGTGATAATACAATATTTCAATTATGCTCTTAAATAATATCGAATATATATATATATATATATATATATATATATATATATATATATATATATATATATATATATATATATATATATTTTTTGCTGTTTCTCTCGGCGGTTTGTTTTTTTTTTTTGGTTTTTTCTTTTTTTTTTTTTTTTTTTCTCTTCGGGGTTCTTAGATCGTCACCCCATCACCTCTCGAGGGGGGGTGAGCTTTGCCTCCCCGTTGTGTGGTTGTCCTTCCGGGGCGAAACCAAAGGACACGGAAGGAAACCCAAAAAAAAAAACCAATTGAGTACATAAAAAATATGCAGACAATAAATATCTATGTTGTTAAACTGATATTATTCATTACCACCTGATATGGTAATTCTAATATTGGTAAAAAGTTTTCAAACCGATATATTATCAATATTGAACCAATATTAATAATAATAATAATAATAATGGTCTTTATTGGCTGAAATAGAAAATAACATCCAAAAGGCGAAGTTCAAAACTGAAGTGTAGAAGCACTACAGGTTTGTTCTACCACTTAACCTCCATCCACTTATTCATATTGAAATATCGGTTTCTCAATATTGATTCATATCAGCTCAACACCAACATTTTTAACTTACTATGTATATATGTTTTGGACCAATCTGAATTCGGGTTTCAGCCAATATGATGTGCTACTTAGGAAATCAGTAATCAGCTGTTATATTGTAGGCAATTTTATTTGTCAAATTCACTGTTACTATTCAATGTTGGTGATAAAGGAAAATTCTCCAAATGCAGCAACTGACAGATTAGTGAAAGTTCTTCCAGCAACAGATTGCGTCGTGGAAACCGTGGAAACCGGGTATATGGTCAGGTAGTCTAGGAAGAACTATCATTTTTGCAACTGTCAACAGTGTCAACGTGGAATATTGAGGTTATGGTACGACAAATAGGAAATTTTTGAAATATTCGAATTACTCTTTCTGAAATCTACCTACCAAATCCAAAACATGACAGAAATTTGTTAAAAACAAACGACTAAATTTTATCACATACCTGTATTTTTTATGTTCTTTTCTTTGTCAAACACCTTTTCGAGTGAGCTCAGAAGGCAGAGCTTTTTGGGGGCAAGGGTCGTCTATTTGTTTCGGGTGCCAGAGCGCTCTGAGGCGTCTTACTGAGTTTTACGGTAGAGAATTTACAATTTCAACTATATGGGAAAACTCAAAAAACAGTGCTTCCGGACCAGGTAGATATACCACCTATGACGGTTGGTTTTCAGGCAACCAACAAATGCTTATTGTACCCAGCCAGCCAGAAAAACTATGTTCCTATCACGGATTGAACCAGCAGTGTGAAAGCCAAATTGAATATACAACAGCGCAGTAGACCACTTGGCCACCACCGATCTTGCCCCAAAACCCACTTCCACCCAGAAAGAGTCATGTTTCTAAATATATGTTTATTTGATTGTAGGTGTTCGCTCTGATGCAGTTCCAGTATAAAATAACGTGCGGAAAATGTGAGGAGGCGGGGCATTTGGGCCTAGCCATACATGATTTGTTAACAAAAATAGTAGCAAGATGGAGAAAAAAGGAAATCATGGTCTCAATGCTCGAGGGATCAAAAGAGAAGAAGCAGCTGATGGCAATGTCATTCCCTTATCTTTCCATGTGAGTAAAGTTGCAAATTGTTCGAGAATCCTGTCAGCTATTTCAATTCGCATCCTCAAATCCAGCTCTGCTAATCAGGCTGATTTTGACTGGCATATTCATAGCTATATAACTGATTTAGTGAAGGAATGAATGCTGGGTTTTTTCAGAAACTGCAATAATGAGTATTGACTGATAACGTAATCAAAATAGTAAGTTACCTAACAAGTGCGGAAAGTGATACTTTTCCGCACGCGATTGCAGATGGCCGAACGACGCGTCGTTCGGCCAGTAATCGCGTGCGGAAAAGTCACTTCACGCACGTGTTAGGTACACTAATTTTTCTACTAGCGTGCGGAAATAACTCAAAAATAAACACAAACATTCATCATTAAATACATATCAAACTATTGATTATAATCAATATTAATATTAAACGTACAATTTGTTGCGTTGTGCAAATTAATTGCAGAGGCTAAAATGTTTATCACTGTTTTGTCAGCAATTTTGCTGGAGGAAGTCATTTTGGAAGGCTTTACTGGTGACAGCTGCTGACTAGTGGAAGGGTTGGCGAGAAAATGTTTGCCTTTTTTGGTCTAATTCCAATTTTTTGTTTTTTAATATATGCCATGACCTTGAAGAACTTGCTCAAATCGACGTCATATCTGAATTTAATTACACTTTTTAAGATTGAGTACCAGGACCATAGAGTATTAGGCTCGCATGTTTTGGGAATTTCAGCGAAATAAACCAGAATAACGTCTTCTTTGAAAGTTTCGATTCCCTTATTCTACCACCAATTTTCAAACAAAAAATATTCTTTTTCATACCTATAACGGCATTTTAATGGTAGCAGAAGCATGTTCGCAATTCTAGCCGCTTCCAAAACTGATTCTGGCAAATCTTCATCTGAAGAATCCATGGAAAGTGATCTTACTAAAAAAAACTGCGATAGTAAAATTGGTTTTGACACGGTAGTGTTTCGACCGACAGATTTGTTTTCTTTGTTGCTACGGTAATTCAAAGTGACAAATGGAAAATGTCAGATGTTTGTTATTACTTCACATTCAGTTAATGAGGCTTATACCAGGGCCATTGAAAAATTATTGAAACATACTTTTATAAAAAAATATAGCAGAACTCTAATGAATTTCTTCATTTTCGGTCATTCTTCATACTACAACAGATTCACTTCCGCACTAGTGCGGAAAAGTGACTCTTTCAATACTAAAATGAGTGCGGAAAAGTGGGCTTTTCCGCACGCTAGTAGAAAAAACTCATTTTTGTCTGAATTTCAGAAGACGGTTTACAAAAACGCCGAAAGTGTTTTACTGAACAATAAATTCTTCAGGACAATCATAGTACCACACGTAAAAAGTAGCTATTTATTGTATAGTGAAAAACAAGTGACGGTTTCGTAAAATGTCTCGTGAAAGTGTTTTCGAATCAGAAAAATTCAAGATACTCCCAGTTTTTCTGACTGTATTCAAATAATCATTGGAGTGATGTGGGATCTTGGTAGCTTGTTTTAGATGGGTCGTAGTCCAGACAACCTTGGAAACCTGATTTAGATTATTTTGTTTTCTGTATCAGCATGCTCATATCCATGCGTTGATTTTTCGATAACTGAAGTATTCATTAATAACAGAACATCACCTTTTTCAGAAAAAACCTTCACGAAGCAATGGTTGAATGGGGAGGCATATATGCCTTGTTGGACTACCTCAAAGACAACCCCAAACACAGCCAACGTGCCATCTCAGCTGTCTGCGTGCTGACTTTCTTCCGGACCGATGAATTGCTTCTTAAAGATATGGATCCCCTCAAATACCCATCGTCTTCCATACCGCCTATCACCTCCGAAAAACTGGTGACTCTCGAGCTGGACGACGGGTCGGCAGTCCATGTCAATCGAGAATTCCTCATAGAGAGGTCCGACTTTTTTGCCACCCTCTTGGGCGGAACCTTCAGGGAAAGCGCCGAAGACGAGATCGTTCTACGCGACGTGAAGCGGTTGCCCCTGCTCTTGGTGCTGGCCATGATGAGCCCAGACGTGAACCTCCTCCTGTGGGAGAAAGGAATCCCCGTAGCCGTTGTGCTGGACGCCGTCGTCCTCTGCGACAAGTTTCTACTCAAAGACGATTTCTTTCCGCTGCCTTCCTTACCGAGGACAGCTAGCGCCATCTCTGTGTTGCTCCAGGTACAGGAGTGCTCGGATCCAGAGAGGATCGTGCCTTTTATAAACCTGCACGAGTTTAGGATCAGTACACTCAATATATTGTTCGAGTTTGGATTCGGCGGTGATGTGGTAGAAGACTTACGTTTTTTACTCGAAAAGGCTTTTATTTCTGGGACCTGCGACAGATCATCCCGCTCGGTAACCCACCAGTGAACTACGCCATTGCAGGGGATGTGAATTTATTCAATTGGTATTGTGAAAAGGTTATAGAATTCAGAAATAAACAATTATTTAAATCAAATTGTTTCTTCTATCAGAGTATTCGAAACAACCATTGTTTTTTATTGTACAAGCCGCAACATGTGACCAAGATAAATATCCTTTCATACGCGAAATTGAATTTTGAAAGCCAAGAACCGAGTTGTGTTGGAAATTCCATTACTGAAAATTTCATCTAATGAAATCTCCGCATTTTGGACGTTTAACAGCTGCTATAGCCACGATTCGATTTTACAGCGATCATTAGACAACATTTCAGTTGGGATTTCATATCGAAATATCTGTGAAAAAAGCGATAAATTAACCAAGCTGCTTGAAAATTCATTTCGAATCACTGAATGTTCTCAATACTGGAATAAAGTTTGAGGTATACAGAATTTTTTTAGATATAGGATAGTTTGTTGATGCCCGTGTGAAAAGGATTCGGATGGTTTTTGTTACTCTATGATTTCGATATTTCCGTTCACCTCACAATAATCTACAAGACTCCTTCTGTGACGGTGAAGTAGGTGCAGACTTTTCTGTAAGTTAAACTGAAGAATTCGAAGAAAGCTAATGGAAATGAAGTTGACAATGAGAAATGGAAGTTTGGACAGTGATATAATCTTCAGAATATGAATTATCTATTATGTTGACAAAAAATTCCACATTCCTTCCTGAATTGATTTCCATCTTTTTGCATTATGTGAAACTAATCAAAAAAATCACTTGGAAACGAAATCACTTGTGCCATCTTTCCGTAGTATCCATTCCTTCAAATGATATTTTCATTTGGTTGGCTCACAACGAACAATGGTATCAGTATGACGTTATGAACTTGTATTGAAAAAGTCTCCATTTGAATTATAGCTGGGATAAAGCGATCAGGATGTTAACTCAATATATCTATACAATTGCAACTACATGAACATATCGTGACGAAGAAAACAAAATTTAGTTCATCTATGAATTCTGTTTCAACTTATCTTCCAAAGTATATAATATGTATCAGTGAAATATCGCAGGAAAGCAGTGAAATATTGATTCTCTAATCCCAGAGCCATTGAACTTTGAAAAATTTACATATTATATCAATATCCTGCATAATTTCAGATGATTATTCGGTGAATCGCACTTTCCAGAATCGATAATGGTGAAATAATGCAGTGAATATGCTTTCAGCGGTGTATCGATTCAAATATATAAATATATGTTTGGAACTGATTCATAAGTCGAACTTCCACTACACCTTTTCTAATTGAAAGTCACAAATAATCAATTGTAATTCAGAAGTAAACTTTAAATCAGAAAATATCAATTTTAATTCAGTTCTAGCCGATTGCTGATCAGAATTTGTTGATTGAAATTCAGAAAATATCAAAATCAAAATAACATAATGTAATTCAGGCTATATGGTCGATGAAGACAATCGACGTATGGAAAATATCGTACAATCATTTGGGTAGATTTATTTGGCAAAAACTGTTGATACTATAGACTTTTATTTTACCACACATTCACAAATTACTTTGGAAAATATCATATGCTTTCTGGATTATGATTCAAAAATTCTGAATTACAATTGAAAAGATCCGCATTATATTGATATTTTCTGAATTATAATTGACTTATATGAATTACATATGATATTTTCTGAATTTCAGTTAACTATTCAGAATTACAATTCTATTTTCTGAAATACATTTAATTAATCTGAATTACAATAGATATTTTCTGAATAACATCTTATATTCTCTGAATTACATTTGGAAAAGTTGTAGAAATATTATTATTCGAAATGTTTGTGTCAGTTGAGGTCCTGATGGTCGGTAATGATCGGGAATTCAAAACAGTCTGAACTAGGTTGAAACATTCCATCTACGGAAGTTTTACCAAGCATTATTTCTGAATTCATTTACTTTCCACCTCACTTTGGGATCAATATCAACTTCAACCTTCGAAAGAGTAGCACCGTTTCCAAAGAAAGTGGGATCCACTTGATACCAAATGGTTATTCTAATTCAGAAAGCTGTTTCAAGAAAAATATTTGGGTATATTCCACTTCCCCTTCAAGGAGAGTGGACGATAGTCACTAGAAATGGGAAACACATCGTGCTTAACGATATCATATACTATGCTCACACAGTATTCGAGCATTAGCTTTAGCTTTCTCTCAAAGATACATTCAAACTGTCACAGAAGTCTGCCACTATTTTATACTCGTCAAAGAAAAAAATTGTCGTGTATATTGTCAAGGGAACGGAAATGTCGACATCGAAGTGAAGATGGCAAAAAGACGCTTATACAATTATACATTGTTGACGAGTTGAGGGCAGAATTTCCGTCCTCCCTCAGTATGTGTCACCATGTATGCAAAAAAAACTTCACACTCAGAATGTGAGTTGAATAGGAGGTCCCAAGTTATGTTTTCATAGTTTGGGGATTTGAATCATTCGATCCAAGTATAGAAAATCATTTTATTATTTATTAAGGGAACGATGACATTTTCGCGAATCTTTATTGAGAGAAAATATGGTCCTTATCCATCAGTTGAATGAAATACAGCCTTTAACCCACAGAAATTTTTTTTGTCGAACTAATTTCGACGTTTGCTTCGCAATAATCGAAATTCTAAGAATCCGCGTGGGTGTTGTTCTACTCTGGCTCTGACTAAAAGTCCCACTATTAACACCTTTGGGTTTGTTGACCCTCAGACTTGAAATTTTGTGCAGGGAGACTGCTGTGCTGTTATATTTCTCAACTAATTTCTGTATCCTGTAATTCAATCAAGATGCACATTTGTGCTCTCAAGAGGTCTGGTAAATTTTTATATACTATAATAATAATAATATATATATATATATATATATATATATATATATATATATATATATATATATATATATATATATATATAGCAGCATATATATATATATATATGCTGGCTGGAACTTCCGGTTGATCCGCGTCTGGAATGATTTACTTGTCTACGTTTCGGCTCCCATTTCGGAGCCATTTTCAAGACTTAGTGACCTTGCGTCTAGGTCTGAGTTTTCTTACTAGCTGGCTATCATCACTGGCTGTCATCAACCGGAAGTTCCAGCCAGCACATTTCTAACCGCGGAAGCCTAGCCGATCAAATATATATATATATATATATATATATATATATATACATATATATATATATATATATATATATATATATATATATATATAATTTTATATAATTTTTTATACTTTTGTTTGGACCTAAACCAATCTTGAGAAATCAGATTCGCAATTTCCAAAGTACTGTGCGAGCAGCGGTAGTTTGATGGTAGTATGGTCACTCCATATATTTTCAAGAAAGATGTAATTTACTATAATTTGAGACTAAGGCGAGCTCTATACAGGCTCTGGTTTCCACGATACAGCTCCTCAAAAATAGGCCTTTTTTATTTTTTTTTCCAAATGTATTGCGAATTGCTTTTGAAAATACGCATCTCACATCAAATTTAACACTCCGATAGTCGCGCCGCATCTGAGATATGCAGTCTAGGTTTTGTGCGCTCTCACTATGATTGGTAATGATCGGGAATTCAATACAGTATGAACTATGTTAAAACATTCCATCGACGGAAGTTTTACCAAGCATTATTTCTGAACTCATTTACTTTCCACCTCACTCAGGTATCAATATCAACTTCGACCTGCGAAAGAGTAGCACCGTTTCCAAAGATAGTGGGATCCACTTGATACCAAATGGTTATTCTAAATCAGAAAGCTGTTTCAAGAATAATATTTGGGTATATTCCACTTCCCATTCAAGGAGAGTGGACAATAGTCACTAGAAATGAGAAACACATCGTGCTTGACGATATCGTATACTATGCTCACACAGTATTCGAATTCAGAAAGTGAATATATTTTTATCTGAATTGACTCCATTACGAACTACTTATTACAGAAGCTGAAACTTCTGAAATATGTGATCATAGTACAATTTTTTGAAGCATATCCGCTAAAATTTCACGACGAATAAGTCGTTGCCAAGTGATGGGTACATTTAACTGTCCCATAAGCATGCTTCATTTGAATGCATAGATCTTATAAAATACTTGGACAGAGCCTAAGAGAGAGAGAGAGAGAAAGAGAGAATCAGTTTTTGAGCGAAAATAACAATCGATACATAACCTTAATTTGAAATGAGGACATATCATTCTTCACAATATTCGAGTGAGAATATTTCGTGGGATAATTTCTTTTCACTAATTTTGAATCAAAACAAAGGCATTGCGGCAACAGATAGATTGTGAATAGTTCGTTGATATAATCGATGATAGACATTGATATTTGAAAATTATTGTCATTTTTCTTCTCTGAATAAGGGAAAACAGAAATCAAACTTCTATGGAAGAAGTAAATTCAGAAAAAATTTAGAAGTATTGACTTCTATTTTTTATTATTTCATAGCTATCTAACAATATACAATTGAACAGAGAGATTTAATGTTCAGAAGTTATATCAAATGTACAAGCCACAAAATAAATTCTATGACACAATTGCAATTCCGCTAAACAGCTCAAGTGGAAAAATTATTTCAAATAAATAAAATAATACCAATCAGGAATTTATCTGATAATTGAGAAAAAAAAGTAATATGAATAAAATTTATAACGTCATCATAATATTAGTCTTAGAGTTCATAAAGAGAGTCGAAAAAGTTTCAAGTGTGGAAAAGAAAAAATCCAAAAGTTAACGTAAAGAAATTTATTATTTAATGGATATGAATAATTCAATATGTATTTATTCAGTATCCCACTCTGTAGGAGAGGACTGAATTCAACAATTCTATTTCTGTAAAGAGTTCATGCCACTCGTTATATGTAACTGAACACGGAAATGCTCATTCGTACCCAATAGTGTAACATGAATATATGACCCACATTTCCCCCCATACAGTATTGAATGCAAATTTGGTGAATCCAAGAACATTTTATGTAGAAATGCACATCAGATACATCTTTCATCATTGGTGGTAGCATCAGTAGTCCCCTGAAGTAAAACATCATAAGAGGTTTTTGCTTGCGGAAGGTATGGTCATTCTGAATTCTCTACATGTCGTTATGACCTAAACCGATATTACAAACCAGATTCGCAATTTCCGAAGTGCTGTGCTAGCTTTTTTTCAGTTTTTGCTTAATATCTCCGATAAGTAAGGATCTGACCGGTGTAGTCATTCTAATTACTTTTGAAAAAGACGTAGGTAATTTACTACAATTTGAGACTAAGGCAAGCTTCATACAGAATGTAGTATCTACGATACAGCTCGTTGGAAATAGACCATTTTCTCTAAGAAAAATGTTATTTTTTTGTAACTGCCACTTTTTGTTAAATTATTTCTAAAATACGCATCCCACATTCATATTGAATTTGATGTGAAATGCGTTTTTCCAGAAGTAATTCGCAATACATTTGGAAAAAAAATTAAAAAGGCCTATTTTTGAAAAGCTGTATCGTAGAAACCAGAGCCTGTATAGAGCTCGCCTTAGTCTCAAATTATTATAGCAAATTACATCTTTTTTGAAAACATATGGAGTGACCATACTAGTACCAAACTACCGCTGCTCGCACAGTACTTTGGAAATTGCAAATCTGGTTTCTTAAGATTGGTTAAGGTCCAAACAAACATTCAAAAAATTATATAAAATTATGATTATATTATTATTATTATGCTATATAAACGTTTGCTTGAAAGTGGTTCACAATGTTCCTTGCTGAATGGTAATGGTTCGGACTTCCATTGTCTATATTTTTAACTCTATTGAAACCTGTTGCTAGGAACGGAAAGATTAAATACAAATCAAGTGAGATAAAATCAAATCAATATCAAATTTTTGGACAATGATGAAATTAGGGATTGATTGATCAAAGAAAATACTGTTGTTACAAAAAAATCGAGATTTCGAATATAAAATATAAGTCGAAAAATTATTTAAATAACGAAATGAATGAAATAATATTGTGACAAGAAAATTGAGGTATCGAATATGAAATACTAGTCAAAAAATGTTAATAAAGAAACTGAATGGAATATTTTGAAAAAAATGTTGAAACCAAGTAAACTCAACTTGAAACTTGGTTTCAACATTTTTTTCAAAATATTCCATTCAATTTCTTTATTAACATTTTTTGACTAGTATTTCATATTCGATACCTCAATTTTCTTGTCACAATATTATTTCATTCATTTCGTTATCTAAATAATTTTTTGACTTATATTTCATATTCGAAATCTCGATTTTTTTGTAACAACAGTATATTCTTTGATCAATCAATCCCTAATTTCATCATTGTCCAAAAATTTGATATTGATTTGATTTTTTCTCACTTCAAGTCCGAACCATTACCATTCATGCTATATAAAAATTGACCAGACCTCTTGAGAGCACGAATGCTAGAATCTATACAAGTGTAGATTGTCAATCATTTAGCAAGGAACTTTGCGAACCACATTCAACGAAAAGTACAACCTACTAGAAGTAGGCTCGCGGTTTTGTAAACTGTCTAGCAAAGTAGAAAATATATACTCTTTTTCTTATGTTATCATGAATGTTTATCAAGTATCGGTCAGCTCGATTAGTTTAATTAGATATTTCTTGAATATGAAAACCATCACTGCTAATATTCCGAGAAACACCTGATATGTACCTGGAGCAATACCTCTTATTGAAAAATAATTTCGATTTCCCAATTCAGTACAACTGCAGGTAGGGCTTTTGCTAATTGACACATCAGTATCATATAAATGCAACTTGAAATCCTATATGTTCATTCTACCAATATCTGAAGAACACTACGTACAATACCGAAAAGTAAGAGAATAGACTTCGAGTAATCCTGTGGGCTGTTAACAATTGAGAAATTTTTGTGTTATAAATTATAAAAAAATCTAGTTGAATATGGCAAAATTCAATGCTGTTTCCTACGACTCTCTAGAAAAAGAGTTCCTCTCAACTATACAGATGAACCTCGGAGAAGGAGTGGAAAGGTCCAAACACAACAAACAAATCGAAAGGTTGCAAGTGGGGGAATACTCGAAAATACTTGTTGAAAATTTATACTCCAGGGACATACTTGTAATAGATATGTCTTTGAATATTTTAGGGCACTGTGTTATGGATGAGACATGCGCAAGGAATGCGGTAAGTGAATAGATACTAATATATCCTTTGTATAGAAGCGTAACTTTGGATGGATCTTGCCAAAAGTAACATGTATTGGTATACCATACCCATTCATTGAAACAAAACCGAAAAGTTCATATGTGTATCAACATTACTATAGGGAATATGAATGATTTATCATTATATCCTAGAACAATCCTTCACATCCTTGAAAATATTCAATCTTTTTTTCAAGATGATGTTAAGTGACGTTTCAATCTTTGTATATTGTTAGCGTTCAAAGTTCAGTTGCTAAACAGAAGCTCAAAAAACTTCCCAGTTGTTTTGCATCAGCTATTTTGCAGAGAAACGTCGGTTTCAAACTGAAAAACTCTGTTATGAACTCAAATACTTTCAGTTATCGTTCTAGATGCTACTAAACTAGTTTTACTAGAAATCGTCATAGGGTTATAAGTTTGAAATATATTACCACTAACACAGTTTGAATATAGATGCCGATGTCGTCTGATATCACATTTCGTTTGGACCATTAGTGACACGTTTTGAAAGTTAGATTTTCCCGCCCTAATTTTTTGATTTTCATATGACATTTTATGGTATTAAATAGTAACTGAACGATAAAAAAAATCATGATACGATAATAATGAAGATTCGAGAAAAAGAATGTGACAGATTTAATTTTCATGCATATTTTTATTGACATGGTCTGTGCATTGAATACTTTGTGATTGAAAAAATACAATGTGTAGAAACACAATATTGATTTCATGAATTTATTCCAATATTTCAGGTGAGATATAACATTTTCGCCTCATTGGAGCAATTATTCAAGCGATATCCCATAGAAAACACCATCAACGAGAGAATTTTCCGAGTTCTCAGAAACTTGTGTATTCACGAAGAAGTGTGGGCTGCCAGAATCATGGAAGAGATTCCAGGGTTCGTGTCGTATCTAGCGGTACAGCTCAGAAGAGCAATCGCACATGATCTTTCGGAGGACACTATTTCCGAGGCAGCTCTCTTGATGATGCTCAGGCTCCTCAGGTTGGTTTGTATTCTGAGTACAGTTTGGAAGTCAATATTTTTTTCTTCAAACGTCAAATAATGATAACATCACTTATCTAATTTGATCCTGTCAAAGTTTGATGTCTCCGCCGGCAGCAGTTTTTTTCCCCATTTCTTTACGGCGGAGGGAAAAATGTTGTCATGGCAACAATATGAAACATGTCACAAAGCAACAATACAAATATCATTAACAACAATTAAACATCATTTTCATTTATAGTAATATCAAAAGTACAATTAGTTAATGAAGCATTTTCAAAATTGAAACCGTGCAAAAATGTTCCCGACTCTTGATACGCATTGGTACCTAATTGTTGATGATACTGATGGTCGAGCACAACTTTCAGCAATCATTCCCGATGTTGGCGAATCAAGAGGGTTTAAAATTTTTTGAGCATTATCGTTCTCATTTCTTATTGAATCCTCTATATATCCTTCGGCAACCGTGCTTGATTTCCAGCCCCCATGTCGTTTGAGGCATTCTAGATTTCCGCTTCCATCAATTAAAAGTGTTGCTGGAGTTCGTCGTAAACAGTGACCCGTGAATGCGCTTGCATCGTTTAAATTTAAATAACTAGCTATTTTGGGCTACTGCGCTGATCGAATGTATTCCCATGACGCTTCGGTAACACTTTCCATTTTGGTACTTTATAAAAAATCGGTTTTCTGTGAAATTTTCAGGCCGCAGTGATGCATACTTTTCATACAGTTTAATGTAGTTTTGACCAATTATCGTAAAAGATCTAATTTGTCACGTTTTACTGTCTGGGATTTTGATAATTATTACATTTTCTTTATCCTCAATGTCCAAAGTCATCATTTTTACCAATTCGTCGCATCGATATTACATTGTATGAATTTTCATTTCATTTTTTCATATCATTTTTCCAATTCAGTCAAACAGAACTATACCATTTTGTAATACAAAATCGAAAGGTCTCATCTCTTTCACAAAATTTAAACTGTTTATCGATGAAGGTTCTTCCTTGGGCCGTGCAATATTCTCTAAGCATTGAAGGGTCCTTTATTTCATTTGACTAAAGATTAATTTTTTTTTCAGTGTACTCGTCAACGAAACAACTTCCGAGAAGCTGTTAGAATACTACGTACTGGAGGTGCTGAACTCTCTCTTGATCAAGCTGATCAAGGAGTATGAATGCAATGGTGCGAACAAAGAGCTAATCGTCGTCATTATCGAAATCGTACACCAGTTCTCCTTGTTCGCAACTCCCAATACGATGATTCAGATGAGACATACGTCAGCGGGAAATACCAATTCGTTCATGGGCAAATTGGTGGTCCTGTCTCCGTTGAAAGTAGTGAAGATGGTGCAGAAGTACATGCGCCAGCAACGGGCAGAAACAATTGACGAAATGTTCCAGAACCTTACGAGGGGTCTTTCGGGTTCGAATTATTCGGACATCAACAGTAAGTTTATACATACTATTATAAGATATGTATAACGTTTCTACTGAGAGACAAATATTATAAAATACTGAAAAGAACACATTCTCCTGACAGAAAATCTATGCTGAGTGGTATTGGTTCGGGTATTGGTTACTCCGAAGCTAATCTGCTTTGAATTGATTGAAATTTGAATGGAATTATTCCTATGAAATATCAGTTGATTCAAGTCAAATCAGCTCCTGTATTCTCCGGAATGCTAGGTTCATCTAGCAATTTACCTTCTGTTTTCGCTCCATTGTGTAGGGATTTTGTTTTAATTCAAGATATCATTGTGAAAATGTTTATTATCATCCTCAGGGAAAGCTACAATATTATATAAATACTTACAGTGTCCACGAGATTGAGTGCAAAAAAGGTTGTTAACAATTTAAAACATGTATGAAACATATGTCACAAACATTAAAACTTTCATTCAAAATATTCAATTTGGTCAACATTACACAATTTGAAATTTATATCAAAAATGTTATGACTAGACGTCCATTTGCATGTCGAAAGCCGGCATGGAATGATAGAAAATGTTAGTCTAAAAGTTCCATCCTGCATGGATGTCCGGAACTACGTAATATATGCGGAAATATCGGTAGGTCGACGCATCCTCAGAGTGAGCCCGCGAATTTTTGAAATTTATAGATGAGTAGAGAATAGACAAAGTTGCCAGGGTTGCTGAAGGCCTTATTAAAATTTTGAGTGTAATATGTGAAAATTCATGAAGTTTTGAAAATCATTATTATAGAAAGGGAATTAATGTAAACAATATAATCAAATAGAAAATTGGGAGCTTGACTGCAGATTGCACACAGAAAGATGTGCCCTCAGTGAACACGTGTATAAAGAGGGTCATTATATGGATTTTGGCTCAACCAAAATGCTCACGAAAGAACCAAACAAACACAAAAGACTCTTTCTGGAAATGGCCTTCATCTCGCAGTCGGTCTCATGTTTGAACAAAAGATCTGACATTAATCACCTCAGTGAGATATATTCATATTTACTACAGTTGGATCAAGGTAATCCAAAATTCAGGGACCAAAGCTCCCAATTTTCTATTTAATTATATTGTATACATTAATTCCGTTTCTATAATAATGTTTTTCAAACTTTATGAATTTTCACAAATTGAATATTTTGAATGAAAGTTTTAATGTTTGTGACATATGTTTCATACATGTTTCAAATTGTTAACAACCTTTTTTGCACTCAATCTCGTGGACACTGTAAGTAGTTTTTTCGCACTTTTACCTTGCAAATTGACAAATTATATAATATTGTAGCTTTCCCTGAGGATGACAATAAACATTGTCGAAATATTGGAATTCGTGTTATAAGAGTATACTTCCTGCATGCTGCTTACCCAACTATTTCTCTAGTTTTGTATATATACATACTATAACTCATGCTCCATTTTCATTTCAGAGGACTACTTGGACCTCATCGAGGCCACCTGTCTCTTGGTGACAAAGACATCCCGGTTCTCTGTCGTATCTGAGCATTGTATTGACACGCTCATCAACGTGTTCGATTTATTCAGAGAGCCGACCAATAGGGAGTTGAATTACTGCTTGCTCATCTTGAACGCTGTCGGTGAAAGCAAATGCGAGCTGTCTAAAAATTCACAGATCGGGCGGGCCATGGTTAACAAACTCAAGTGGGTCCTGAGCGACAAGAAAGACATCTTGACGTTAAACAAGACCGATATGGATGAAGAAATGTGGTCAACGCAGCCGCCCCGACGTGGAAATGAACAAGAGTGCAGCTTGTGGTCGAACAGTGTGAGTATTACAAAGATGGTATCCATAGTAAAGTGCGTACATGCTAGATCTTCATTTTTAATCGTTCTTTGAAGCTCCTTGACTTGGCCCTTTTCCCAATATGGTAATTCGGCCTTTTCAGTTCAATCCAAGTGCCACACAAATCAGACCAATATTGATTCAATGCATCAGAAACGTTGGCTCAATATTGTGGATGTTTTATTGGCCATAAAAAATTGGGAACATCTAGCGGTATTGGTTCAATATTCGAAACCAATATGAGGATATATTGTTATGTCTGATCCAATATTGTAAATAATATATCGGCAGAAATAACATCCCATGTACACTTTTCGCCACGGTGCCAACTTGTGATATAAAGGAGTTAGGTGATATAGATGTGGTGACTTCTAGCTATGTTCGAGACAACATTGTTGGTGAAAAATCTCCAAAGACTCTTTGTACGAAATAAACTAGATAAAACTTGGCTATAGTGATAATCTACTTTGAATTATGTGAAGATGGGTTTGTATATGAAACCTACTGTGCAAAAAGTTATCAACGAGAATTTATTTCTTGGAATTCATATTCAAACTTTCATATTGGAGGTTTCAATATCCATTTTTGTAACAAGTAACGATAATTCAATATAACAATTCACTTTCCCAAACTAGACATATTAGACATATATTGAAATTGCAGTACCTATTGCTAATGAGTTTGAAAAAGATTTGCAATCAGTATTGAAATCTTCATTTTGTTCAACTGGTTTTATCAAAGATAACCCTACATAGTAATTTCGATAATTGGATTGATTATCAATATTGAACTAATATTGTACTGAAATATCCTCATTCAAATATGTATCCATATCGATTCAACTTCAGTTCTTCCACTTACGGTATATCTTTACAGGGTATATAACAATTGTCCCATATTTCACAGGATGACATCTCAGTTATATTCGAAAGGTAAAAAGTTTATGTTACCATGGGTCCGCAAGTCCTTCATTTTTGAGACAGAGGTTGTTGAAAATTTATTTACATTTTATTTTTCCGTGAAGATCACACTAATAAAAAATAAAACTATTCAACTATGCGGCAAGATATCAATTTGAACACAACAGCACAAAAAACAAATATTGGAGTAAAGTCAAGTAGTCGAGGTTCACTTGATACTTTTATTTTCAGAAAATTTGCTTTTCACGTAAAAATAATAGAGAAATCCATTTTCCAGGGCCAAACTGAAAGCAAATTTGAATTTCTCATACAGAAAAGTCACCTAATACTAATTTTCGTCCAAATATCGACATCATTTTAAAATTTATTCACGAAAAATCTAAAGAAACAATAATTTTCAACACTTTGTGTCTCCAAAATGAAGACCCAAGCTTTTATGAACTTTTTACCTTATACATAACTCAGGAGTCATCCTGTGAAAAACCAGACATTCATTACATAACACCCTTTTATGACCAATATGAAGTCGAGGTTCAACCAATATGTTGGTAATTAAATAAATTGGTAGGGTGTTTTCCTTATTTCCAAATGAATTATGATTGCCATTCAAACGACCTTGTCGTTAATTTCTTTGTTCCCGTTGACCTTTACTGACTCTGAAATGTATATTCCGTAGCTCGCATCACACAGATCGTTTGAGAATTGCCGCACTTCTCATCTCCGGAGGGACCAAAGCCAGAGTAGTAGAAAAAATGACGCGAGCTCTTCGGAGGCTTCTTCCTACCTGGTAACGGCTTATAGCAACGATATGGCTAAGACGTTGGCACAAATTTGGAACGGTAAGTACAAATTTTCCCGAAGTTTTAATACAGTTGTCAGTGTCAGCAGTGAAAAATAACATATTTTTAGTGCACCTACTATGGCAATGATGAGTTTTGGACGGATATCAACATATCAGTTCAATGCATTATTGTTTCCATGTGAGCTTCCTCTTCAATGAGCATTATCGCTGTTCAGAAATTATCGAGGATAGACCTAGAGGCAGTGAGATATTTTTTTGATCAATTTTTTACAGCTTGCCTTTGAAGGAGTAAGTTATTGATTGGGGAAACAAATCGTGATCGAATAAATTTACGAGCTGAGTGTTACTAATTGAAACCGAGAATTATCTTCCGATAATTTCAAAAATAATTTGGATGAAAGCCTTTTTGTGCTGCATAGCTATCGTTATACATACAAAAATCGGTCAAAGTACAGAAATCTTGACGGTATTTCAATTGATAGCCCCGAATGTAGTTCGTGAAAAACTGAAATCGAAACCAACTTCCCCCAGTAAACACCATACATTTTGAACTAGCTTTATAGTGACATTGACGATAACTGATCGGAACAGACAGTGCGTTTTACTAAACAAAAATTCCGGTTTTACCATGAAGTACCTCAAAGCGCATAATTTATTTGGAGATCATTATTTGATTCAGGTAGTTCCTCTTTCAGAGACAAGTTAATAAAAATTCGTCAAAAGAATGTGTCCCTGCCGCCCGGTCTAGGAAAGATTTCATTAGTATTCTATAGTTTCGGAAATCTAATTGGTAATTAGGTTATATTTCGACCAATTTTTGTCTGTATTTTTTTTACATTCGGGCTTTTTCAGCTCTCATTTCATCGAAACAAAGACCACAAGACCTCAAACTTGTATCGAAAAATTTACAATACCCAACAAAAATATTGTTATCTACAATACCACGAGGACAACCAGCTAGATAAAACCACGAATCTATAGGTTAAGTGGTTTTATCTATTTCTGGTTGCTCGATAGGTGATGCTCACAAAATTTGGGTTTATCCGAGGAAATTCATAGATCTTGTGGTAGGTATTCGTAAAGATTATTTCCTGAAATGTCAGCTGAATGCATCGACCTGTGAACTATCATTTTAGGCTAGGTAACAAACCTACTTAAATTTTCCAGTGAAAAGTAGGTTTCTTTTCCACCACTATTTTCAAGAATTACATTATTCCTAATAATTCACGAATGATCTCAAATTTCCTCAATATATGTTCCAAGAAATATTCATTATTAAACTAGTTTTAGTGTTGCATTTGATCACTGCAGTTATATACAGCTTATCCAATCCATCTTGGCACAGAAATAATAACGTATATGCCCAGCAATCTCTGTGAAGTATACTGAGATGAAAAAACACCTATTATATGTGTTCAATGTGTTGAAATTTATTCCTAGAGCTGTTTTTTCTTTCGTCATGGTATACACTACCAGTGTGAAACTGGAGATATATCTAAAATTGTGCCAAGATGGATTTTTATCATTTTTTCGCATTTGATGAAATCAAGATTAACTATTTTCAATGACCCTGTATATCATTTCAGATCAACCCGAGAAATGCACACTCTCCGACACCTTAAAGGGCATGTTGCTCGATGAGATCGAGTCCTTGATAGGAAAATATCTCGAGAGCCCATATCTACACTTCGACTCAGAAGAGATAATAGCCCTCCTCATCAATTGCATTTATCACTACAATAGGGACATTCGAACTATCGCATTTCTTCTGTATTCTACGTCGATGTTTGAAAAGGTTTTGAGGTCCCCGTTAGTGGAGAAGGTGAGTACAATTCCAGGAGGTTCCTACTTTTTCTCTTACATCTGAAGTTTACGATGCAATTTGTTGCCGCAACTCAAGAAGGTTGCATGGTGGTTGTATGTATCAATGCCATTTTTCGAGTTGTATGATCTATTCATAATCTGTTATTTGAAAAAAAAAATTGAAAAAGTTCCAATGCATATTTGATGCGTTGAGAAAGATCAGAATGTAAACCCAGGTAGCAAAAACATATAAGACCAATATTGGTTCAATATCACGGGAATATTAACCTGATATTGTAGATATTAAGTATTATATTGGTCACGAAAAAATGTAAATATTCGCCAATATTTGATCAATATTCGAAAACAATGTAGGGGATAGATAGTTTTAACTATAACGGTACAATATTATTAATGATGTCGACAAAAAAGAGGTATACTATATTGATATCACTCAATAATTTTTAATTTTCATATGCGGGATCAATCTTTCCACTAACTATTTTAATCATTTCATTTTTACCAAATAGTCAACTTGAAAATTTCACTCATTCACAAGTACTAACAGAATACTTACCTGGAAGAAACTCTGGCTGCTGCGGGGCTTGAACTCACGACGTTCATTTTAATACGCTCTACGGCACAGAGATTTGCTTCTTAGGAGTTGTGTGCTATAGATGTGGTGACTTCAAGTTAGTTATGTTCGAGACAAAATTTTATACTGAAATTTTAGTAACAATGAAAATATATTGGAAAATTTAATGAAAGATCACAAATTTTTTTTGGGAATAATTCATCATGAATATTGCGTTACCAATATTGATATATGTACCGATACCCCTTTCAGGTTGTGATTCGAAAAATGACTATTTGAATATTTCCATTTTACTGTGAGAACAATATTCAAGCAATATCAAAATTCGCATATTTATATTGCAGTATTATACCAATATGCCACCTAATGTGATAATACAATATTTTAATTATGCTCCCAAACAATATGGAATATATATTGGATTCCGATGTTGAAAATTGAGTACATAAAAAATATGCAGACAATATTGAATTATCTATGTTGTTTAATTGATACTATTCATTAGCACCTGATATGGTGATTCATATTTGCTCAACACCAATTTTTTCACTTACTATATTTCTATTTTGGACCAATCTGAATTCAGGGTTCAGCCAATAACATGTGCTACTTAGGAGATCAGTAATTAGCTGTTATATTGTAGGCAATTATATTTGTCAAATTTACTGTTTCTATGTTACAATGTTGGTGATGAAGGAAAATTCTCCAAATGCAGCAACTGGCAGATTGGTGAAACTTCTTCCAGCAACAAATTGCGTCGTGGAATCCGGGTATATGGTAAGGTGGTCAGGAAGAACTATCAGTTGATCATTTTTGCAACTGTCAACAGTGCCAACGTGGAATATTGAGGTTATGGTACGACAAATAGGAAATTTTTTAAATATTCGAATTACTCTTTCTGAAATCTACCTACCAAATTCCGCTGTCAGAACATGACAGGAATTTGTTGAAAACAGACGATTAAATTTTTGTCACATACGTGTATTTTTTATGTACTTTCCATTGTCAAACACCTTTTCGAGTGCGCTCAGAAGGCAGAACTTTGTGAGGGCAAGGGTCGTCTATTTGTTTCGGGTGCCGGAGCGCCCTGGAGCGTCTTACTGAATTTTACGGTAGTGAATTTACTATTTCAACTATATGAGAAAACTCAATGAAACAGTGCTACCGGACCAGGTAGATATGCCATCTATCACGGTTGGTTTCTAGGCAACCAACAAATGCCTATTGTACCCAGCCCCCTGGAAAAACTATGTTCCTATCACGGATTGAACCAGCAGTGTGAAAGCCAAATTAAATATACGACAGCGCAGTAGACCACTTGGCCACCACCGATCTTGCCCCAAAACCCAATTCCACCCAGAAAGAGTCATGTTTTTAAATATATATTCATTTGATTGTAGGTGTTTGCTCTGATGCAGTTCCAGTATAAAAAAACGTGCGGAAAATGTGAGGAGGCGGGGCGTTTGGGTCTATTCATACATGATTTGTTAACAAATATAGCAGCAAGATGGAGAAAAAAAGAAATCATGCTCTCAATGCTCGAGGGATCAAAAGAGACGAAGCAGCTGATGGCAATGTCATTCCCTTATCTTTCCGTGTGGGTAAAGTTGCAAATCGTTTGAGAATCCTGTCAGCTATTTCAATTCGCATCCCCAAATCCAGCTCTGCTACTCAGGCTGATTTTGACTGGCATATTCATAGCTAAATAACTGATTTAGTGGAGATATAAATGCTAGTTTTTTTAGAAACTGCAATAGTGAGAATTGAATTATAACGTAATCAGAAAACTCATTTTTGTCTGAATTTCACAAGACAGTTTACAAAATCGCCGAAAAGTTTTACCGAACAATAGCTTCTTCAGGACAATTATAGTACCACACGTCAAAAGTAGCTATTGTATAGTGAAACACATGTGACGGTTTCGTAAAGTGTCTCGTGAAAGTGTTTTCGAATCAGACGAATTCAAGATATTCTCAAATTGTCTGTCTGTATTCAAAGAATCATTGGAATGATGGGAAATCTTGGTAACTTGTTTTAGATGGTTTGTAGTCCAGACAACCTTGGAAACCTGACTTAGATTATTTTGTTTTTTTTATAGGCATGTTCATGTTCATGCGATGATTTTTTGATAACTAAACTATCAATTAATAACAGAACTTCACCTTTTTCAGAAAAAATCTTCATGAAGCAATGGTTGAATGGGGAGGCATATATGCTTTGTTGGACTCCCTCAAAGACCACTCCAAATACAGCCAACGTGCCATCTCAGCTGTCTGCGTGCTGACTTCTTTCTGGACCGATAAATTGCTTTCTAAAGATATGGATCCCCTCAAGTACCCATCGTCTTCCATACCGCCTATCACCTCCGAAAAACTGGTGACTCTCGAGCTGGACGACGGGTCTGCAGTCCATGTCAATCGAGAATTCCTCATAGAGAGGTCCGATTTTTTTGCCACCCTCCTGGACGGAACCTTCAGGGAAAGCGCCGAAGACGAGGTTGTTCTACGCGACGTGAAGCGGATGCCCCTGCTCTTGGTGCTGGCCATGATGAGCCCAGACGTGAACTTCCTCCTGTGGGAGAAAGGAATCCCCGTAGCCGTTGTGCTGGACGCCGTCGTCCTCTGCGACAAGTTTCTACTCAAAGACGATTTCTTTCCGCTGCCTTCCTTACCGAGGACAGCTAGCGCCATCTCTGTGTTGCTCCAGGTACAGGAGTGCTCGGATCCAGAGAGGATCGTGCCTTTTATAAACCTGCACGAGTTTAGGATCAGTACTCTCAATATATTGTTCGAGTTTGGATTCGGTGGTGATGTGGTAGAAGACCTACGTTTTTTAGTCAAAAAGGCTTTTATTCCTGGGACCTGCGACAGATCGTCTCGCTCGGTAACCCCCCAGTAAACTACGCCAATGCAGGGGATGTGAATTTATTCAATTGGTATCGTGGAAAGGTTATAGATTTCAGAAATAAAGAATTTTTTTATATCCAATTGTTTTTTTATCAGAGTATTCGGAACAACCATTGTTTTTTATTGTACAAACCAGCATATGTCCAAGGTAAATAACCATTCATACGCGAAATTGAATTGTTAAAGCCAAGAACCGGGGTGTGTTGGAAATTCCATTACTGAAAATTTTATCTGATGAAACTCCGCATTTTGGATATGTAACAGTAACTATAGTAACGATCCGATTCTACTGAAAATATTTCTATCCAGCAGCATAAGTGAAATTTCAGCAAAATTTACAGATGGAACGACACAGCGGCCATAAGACAACTCTTTAGTTCAGATTCCATAATGAAATATCTATGAAAAAAGAAATGTATAAACCAAGCTGCTTGAATATTTATTCCGAATCACTGAATGTTCTCAATACTGGAATAGAAAATCAAACTATTTTTGTAGTTTTAGGTATATAGAATTTTCTAAAGATAGAATAAATTGTCGATGCCTGTGTGAAAGGGATTTGAATGATTTTTGTTACGCCTTCTACTCTATGATTTCGATATTTCCGTTCACTTAACATTACACGATTCCTTCTCTGATGGTGAAATAGGTGCAGAATTCTTTGTGAGTTTGACTGAAAGATTTGAAGAAAACCAATGAAAATAGAGATGAAAATAAAAGTTCACACAGGAAATGGAAGTTTGTGCAATGAAATAATCTTCAGAATATAAATGATCTACGATAATAAAAAAACATTCCACTTTCCTTTCTGAATTGATTTCCATTTTTTTGCATTATGTCAAAGTAATCAAGAAAATTGTTCGGAAATGAAATCGCTAGTGCCATCTTCACCTAGTATCCATTCATTCAAATAATATTTCCATATGGTTGGCTAAGTATGAATGAATGAATGGTATCAGTATGACGTTCTGAACTTATATAAAAAAATCCCATTTGAATTATAGCGGGGATATAGCGATCAGGATGTTAACTCAATATATTTATACAAACGAAGAAAACAAAATTTAGTTCATCTATGAATTCTGTTTCAACTTATCTTCCAAACTATATATGAATCAGTGAAATCTCGCAGGAAAGCAGTGAAATATTGATTCTCTGATCCTAGAGCAATTGAACTCGGAAAAATATACATATATCAATATCCTGATTGATTCCAGATGACTGTTCGGTGAATCGCAATTTCCAAAATCAATAATCACGAAATAATGGAGTGAACATACTTTCAGCGCTGTATCGATTCAAATATATACGAATACAACGATTCCCATGTGTCACCGATCTGTTCAAAATCGCTCGTAAGTGGCGAGGCGTACGTTTTATTTTATGAACAAGAAAACGCTTATAAACAGGAGGAAACGGAATTTTCCACTCGACATTATTTTATATTTTATTCTATTTCATTTATTTTCATTTTTTTATTCATTTTCCCCTTTTATTTCTTGTTATAATTTCTATTTTTACTTGTGATTTTATATTATATTCAATGTGGATTTAGAATTTCAGTCTGAATCACCAAAATTATATTTATTGTATAATACCATTAGTACACTATTCATAGGTCGAACCTCCACTACACCTTTGCCAAACGAAAGTCAGAAATAATCAATTGTAATTCAGATTAGTCAACTGTAATTCAGAAAATATCAATTGCAATTCAGATCATGTCGATTTTTATTCATAACTTGTAAATTGTAATTCAGAAAATATCAAATGTAATTGGTTATATATATTTAAATGGAGACAAAGGACGTATGAACAGATATCGTACAAGAAGACCCTTATCATTGGAGCAGATGTAGTTGGCAAACACTATTGATACTATCGACTTTCATTCTTCCAATACTCCTATCTGTAGGGATTCAAGCCGACCTGGAAGGTTTTTCTGTGATGATTTTTCCAGAAAAAACGCCAGCTTCTAATGATCTACAAAGCTCAGATACGACCTGTCATGGAATACAGTTCTCATGTGTGGCACCAAAACATTCATTGAGGCTTCCCGATTCTATTCAGAGAAAGGCAATTCGTCTTGTTGGTGATTCAATGCTCACAGACTCGCTCACTTCATTGGAACATCGTAGAAGTGTCGGAGACTTGTCTCTCTTCTATAGATACTTTCACGGTCGATGCTCTTCCGAATTGTTATCAATCGTTCCCCCCTTGGCAATAGCTACACGGATGACTTAACGAGTACAGAATTCCCACCCCTTTGTTGTGAATTTGGAAACCTGTCGAACCTCTCTTGCTCAGGGATCTTTTTTCGATAGAACAGCTGAGCTTTGGAACTCCTTGCCAAAAGAGGCTTTTCCTAAGGCTTACAAACTTCAGAAATTCAAGGTGAATGTTAATTCGTATCTCCAGTCACATGATTCACGCGGTGTTCTTTGAACATTACAGGGCTTCCTTTCGTGATATGAAAAAAAGTTTTGCAATTTCTGCATTTTTCCTTTGCCAATGGTTAGGGGTTTCCATTGAGAAATTAATGTCAAAATCGTTTGAGTATTTTATGTTTGATTCACATACCGAGAAGAGAGTCATAAATTACTCTGGAAACAAATTGCCTACAGTGATATTTCTATCTCATATTCAATTGAGTATTGAATCTGAGTTGAATTGTAATACCCTGAAAAATCAAATATTTTCTGATATTATTTAATTTTTGATGAATTATAATTGACAAATCTGATTTACATATGATATTGTCTGAATTACAGTTAACGTTTTCGAATAACAATTGGAAGAGTTGTAGAAATATTATTAATCGAAATGTTTGTGTCAGTTGAGGTCCTGATTGTCGGTAATGATCGGGAATTCAAAACAGTCTGAACAAGGTTGAAACATTCCATCGGCGAAAAGTTTACCAAGCATTCCTTCTCAATACATTTACTTGCCACCTCACTTAGGGATCAATATCAACTTCAACCTGCGAAAGAGTAGCACCGTTTTCAAAGATAGTGGGATCCACTTAATTTTAAATGGTTATTCCATATCAGAACTCTTTTTCACGATAAATGTTCTGGTGTATTTCACTTTCCATTCAAGAAGAGTGCACAATAGAGCACTAGAAATGTGAAAGACATCGTGCTTAACGATATCTACGACTATGCTCACACAGTATTCGACAGAAAGTGAATATATTTTTATTTGAATTGACTTCATTACGAACTACTCATTACAGAAGCTGAAACTTCTGAAATATGTGATCATAGTACAATTTTTTAAAGCAAATCCACTAAAATTTTACGACGACTAAGTCGTTGCCAAGTTATGTGTACATTCAACTGTACTATAAGCATGCTTCAGTTGAGTGCATAGATTTTATAAAATACTTGGACAGAGCCTAAGAGAAAGAGATAATCAGTTTTTGAGTCTGAATAACAATCAATACATAACCGTTAATCTTTAATGAAGACGTATCAATCTTCAGAGTATTCGAGTGAGAATATTTCATGGGATGATTTTTTTTTTTCATTGAATTTGAATTAAAACAAAAGCATTGCGTCAACAGATAGATTGTGAATAGTCGATTGATATAATCGATGATAGACATTGATATTTGAGAATTATTTGTTTGCTTTTTTCTTCTCCGAATAAGGAAAAACAGAAAGCAAAACTTTTATGTAAGAATAAAATTCAGAGAAAAAATAGAAGTATTTATTTCTATTTTTTTATTCGGAGAAGGAATAGGCAAAAAAATAATTGTTGAAATCATTCTCTCCACAAAAGTATCCAAGTTTCTAATTAACCTTGAAATTTTTCCATAGCTATCTAGCAATACACAATTGAACAGAGAGATTTAATGTCCAGAAGCTATATCAAATGTACAAGCCACAAAATAATTTCTATAAGATAATTGCAACTTCGTTAAACAGCTCAAGCGGGAAAATTATTTCAAATAAATAAAATAATACCAATCAGGAGTTCATCTGATAATTGAGAAGAAAATGGTTATATGAATAAAATTTATAACACCATCATAATATTGGTCTCCTTCGAAGGTGAGAGTTCATAGAGTCGAAAAAGTTTCGTTGGGAAAGTAATATTTGACTTGTTACAGTAGTTTACCCACCAAGTGTGGAAAAGTCACTTGAGGCACGTTAGGTCCAAAAGTTAACACAAAGAAACATTTATTATTGAATACAAATGAACAATTTCATCATTATTATTATGAATATTGAAAGTGCAATTTGTTACATTCTGCAGTTTAATTTCAGAGACTAAAATATTCTCAAATGAAGTCAGATTTCGGTTGTCCACTGCTTGGTCAGCGACTTGGCTGAAAGAGGTCATGAAATTGGTTTTGACAAGGTAGTTTTTCGACTAACAAATTTTTTATTCCTTCATTGCTACGGCAATTCAAAGTGACGAATGAAAAATGTCAGATGTTAATTATTATTTGACATTCATTCGATGACGCTTGTATCAGGGCCATTAAAGAAATAATGGAACATACTTTCCTTTTCATTAAAAATTACAAAAAAAAAATTTAAATGAATTTCTTAATTTTTCAGAGTCTTTTTGTATTGAATCAGTGGATGAGAGATTCTTAAGCTTGGTGTCAGTTCACTCAGTATTTTTTCCTATATAAAAAGGTCCCTTTTGATTCAGTCGAAAAAAATGCATAGAAAGTTTCAAATGAAGCATATTTCAACGCCAGAAGAATATAGATTTTTTCACCCTCATATGTCTGAATCTATCATTATTCTTTATCTCATCGATGGAGAAGTCTTATCAGGTAAAACACTTTTCTGGACTATGGGATCATTTCTCCTACCTGAATGAAAATTAGTACAGTAATCTTTGTTTCAATCGATATTATCTGTAGTTATCTGAATATTCTGATTCTAGGAAAATGTTCTCCTTCTCAAAACCTTTAGAATGATGTATTAAATATGTTAGGTATAATGCCATTAAGAAATTTTGGGATGGAAAGTGCACCAAGTTCTAAGATTTCAAGTTCTAACTGGTTGAATGGGTAACTACCCAGGGCCAAAAAAACAGTTCTGATCATAACTTCATTCTATAAATTGATTGAAAATACGATCATGGATGAAATAATTCAAGTGTAGTTTCAAGTTTCAGTGAAGAATTATTACCGGTGGTATGCAGAAAACACACCAATTACAAATGAAGTGATTTTGCGTGTAGAAGACGAATTTTGATTTCTCAATTTGGTACACATGCGAACGGAATTGTGGATAGAGTGCCAAATCTCTTGATGGATTCAGTATATCATCAAGTACACCCTACAACCCAAATTTAGAAATTGACCTGTAGTTCTGAAGAGTATCAGTGATTGAAAAATGTGTCTGTGTTTGGGAGAAATTTTGAGATTTTTTGTGAAGAGATTCAGGGTACCATCGGAAACTTATTCCAGAGTGACTCGAGAACAAAGATTCCTCTCAGATATATGGATGAACATGATGGAAGATGCCGAAATGCTCAGACGCAGGAAACAGATCGAGAAGATGCGAGAGAAAGGAAATATGCAAAGAATCATAGGAAACTTACACTCGACAGATAATTTTATAATAAATACATCTTTGTACATTTTAGGACAATGCTCGATGGATGAGGAATGTGCAAAAAGTGCGGTAAGTGCAACACGTTGTAGAGTATATACTTTGTTGTTAAATGATTATGCATTAGCATAATTGATTAGTTTCAACGAACAAAGAAAATTTTGTTGAGTAGGTAGGGTTTTAATAAACTCATACATAGTTTATAATAAAAACTATTCATTTGATTTATGAAGTTTGAAAGGATTTAATTTTGATTCTAATTTATCAATTTTAATTATAATTATCTGGAAACGAACGACCTTGAAAATCAGAAACGTAAACTAGGTTTTCAAAAAGGAAGCAAGTCATACTGAGATGTCATATAGATGAGGTATCATAGAATGCAATTGTTAGTTCGCAGCGAAGTGGTGTTCTACCCCAGGTTTGATATTTTTGTCCCTAGGATAATATTTTGAACCCCATTACGATCAGTACTAAGGACTACACAATATAATTGCATTACAAATATAATTGACGCCTATAAAATTGGGCAGGGTTCGGCTAATAGATTATAAACAGAAAAATTACAGACATTGTTCAGAGTTGTTTCCTCCCGTTAAAATCGTTTGCCTGATAAATTTTTGCATCAACGAGAGTTCTTCTATAAGTAAAATTGCTTGTGCCAATTATCTCATTCTGGAGATCGGTCATATCTTCGATGAGAACTCCGTAGTCTGTGTGTTTCAAATATATATATTTAGTCGATTTATTCTAGGAGAAACAATAATGGAAACAACTTTTCTGTTATTTGCGAATTGAACAAACGCTGGATTTTTTGAAGATTTCACATTATTTGAGTCATTGAGTCAATTGAAGAGAAAATTAAAAAAAAATCGTTCTTGCAATCAGTGGCGTGAAAATGTTGGGCAGAAAGGGAATAAGCCATCTCATTCGCAAGATGTATAATGACTGCGCATTGAGTTTGGATTTGAACAATAATGCTTCATGCCATGGGATGACATTTGAAGTTTCATGAAGAAACAAAGGTTTTCTTAGAAGTGATGACAATTTTACAATTTTTTTTTTATTGATTTTTGAATTCTATGTTAATTAAACACATTCGATTTCGAAAGTATCAATTTGACGATGGTTTTCGACATATTCAAGATTGTATTTCTCGATCACATTGGTGAAATTCCAAAAATCTCAGCAATATGTGTAACCAAAAATATTTTTTGACCCGCAACGCCATCTTTAACATCGAAATAAACTCATACGTCAAAGTCACCCTTCTTGCCAATCCACCAGAATTAACAGAATTGAAATATCTCATATAGTACCTGAGATTTCCTTCTGAGAGTTTCAGGTGGGAATGCCTTGTATATAATTTCCTGGAAATATAGACATTTCATTTCCTTATTTCACCATTTCAGATAATAAACAACTTCCTGAATTCATTGGAACAACTATTCGAGCGATTCCCGACCGATAACAAAATAATTGAGAACATTTTCCGAATTCTTGGAAATATATGCGATCACGGAGATGAGTGGGCTAACGGAATCGTGGAGGAGAACCCGGATATAGTGAAGTATATAGTGGAACAGCTCAGGAGAGCTATCAATGATGGCATTTCGGCAGACAGTATATCCAAGGCTGCTCTCATAAAGGTCATCAGACTGTCCAGGTGTGTTTCTATGAAATTAATTGCAATTAGCACACAATATCGGACCTTTATTGGGTCAATATCTGCCCACATCAAATGTGTTCGATGAGGTGGGACACTAAAAATATAGTCATTTGTTTCATTAGACAGCAAAGTACAGTGGCTGAGTAGGCTGGAGCGGCAAATTTCAAGGGGCGGCAAATTTTGTTCATAATTTTTTTACTCCCAACATCTCTATATGAACAATTGCTAAACGCTTTATGAATTATAAATGATCATGAATTCTTAGAATGTCGCAAAAGCGATTCGATATTATATTGTCGAAAGTTAGTTACTTTGCATATTTTCTCCACTGATAACTGCTATAATTCTTTCTCCTTGTACCTGATAATTGAAATAAAAAGATTTGATGAAACACCCGATGAAGATATTTGAATATCACGAATTCATCGGGAAATTTTCGTTTCTTATCAAAATAAGTAATTTGTTACTATCAGTTCTGACGAAAAAAAAAAAACAGTTCTTTAGAAAATTTGTATTCTAATGATATGGAAACAGACTTAGTTCAGAAATGCGTACACTTTTGAAGCTACCATTCATCGGGGAGAATTTCGATAAAACCAATTTCTGTATTATTAAAAAGTCTGTCTTTTTACCTGCGAGAACAGAATCTAGGAAACATTTATCGAAACTTGCATATAGTACTTCGTATTGCTCCTTGCGACAAATTATTCAGGTGAAAGAAACTTCTCCTGCTTGGAGAGGGTAAAGAACTACCTACGATCGACTAAGTCAAGAATAGCTAAACGCTTTAGCTCTTTTGTGCATAGAGTCGGGAGCCAATGAACGACGATATAATAAATGATTTTGCGAATTCAAAGTCTCGCAAAAAATGATAATGCTAAGAAATAATCGGACAAGATATTTTCATTGTTTGTATTTAAACTGAGTGGTATAATGAATATTTATCAACGTTCGGCAAAAGTATATTTTTTATGTAAGCCTCATTCATATTGTGTGAGTAGTATATGGTTTTAAGACATACATACGTTCCTTTGAAAGTACTAAATGAATGAGATATTTTTTGCTTGAAATGATATTTTTCGGTAATTCTGTAAAAAATAATCTAGGATCTAACACGGTTCCATAGTTCTCAATGATACTAACCATACGGGAAAAGTTTATGTATCGAGGATGATGGAGCACAAATCATGAAGTTTCAATTTTATTGATAGAAAATTTTTATGATTGTGGACTATCAAAATTTAGAGGCGCAAAATTTGAATAGTCTATGGGCGGCAAATTTGTAAATCCGCCACTGACAAAGTAGTAGATTGACTGCTGCGGCATTCAGAATCAAGCTAAGGCAGTTAATCTACTTTGCTGTCAAGTTGAACATATACTTTTTAATGGTATATGTAGGAAAATGCATTTGCAAATTATTACAGTTGTCGATTTTTTTTTATTTTTCCTGTGTTGGAATGGTTGTTTGCTATGGAAATATATACGTTGATAATAATCACAGTTTGACAACTCATGGAATTTCTGACAGTTTGATGGAAAAATATTTGTTCTTCTATGTTATGGACAGTAACAGTTACTTAGAAATACTTACACCTCGACACATATCAATCGGCAAAGTATTACTTCTTGTGCTGCTTAGGTAGGAAACTTTGCGGATTGATATGTGTCTGCGAAATTAATTTTTGATGTCAATCGGAGGAAAAGTGAATATTCCATAGAAATGATACTCTATTGCGAATTCTAGATTGAAAAATATTCTTGTTTATCAGAAGTTTCAGAAAGAAATTTGTGACTCTTTCTTTCGCGAGTCTAAAAGGAGTAAAATGTTAATAAGTGTGATTCATTCATAGGGGTTTGAAGTCAATTCCAAAAAGGTGAAAGAGTTCATCTGGGATACTGTCTGGATAACATAAAAGTCCTTTTTTCTTGCTCAGATTGTATACCAAGCACTCGAAACTTGGATCCAACACATACCATTTACAAAAAATGTTTACACAAATAGAGATATACTAGCAGAAATGCATTCATCGGTAATAATATAATAATAATAATATTTCATTTTGGATCCCAAACAAGCTTGTTCCGATCAGAGAATAATATGTAATCCTTCCAATGCAAACTAATATCTATTTTTGTGGGAATATCTGCTTGATATTATCCATAATTTAACCGACTTATCCTGGTGAACTGATGGATACTCAAATCGTCAGACTACGAATACATGGATGTAGAGGTGACATGTGGTAAAGTTTCGTTTCCGAATTATATTCAAGAAAACAGCACATTTCTTGTAGAAACGATCTTATAAAATGATTTCGAGTGATTCATATTTATATGGTGCTCAAAAAAACCTTTTTTTTTGAAAAAAAAACATTTACTGAAAGTTTTGGATTAAGGTGGCCTTTACTTGATGGAAATCCATAGTTATTACGCTATAAGGTAGACACGATTGAATTTCCACAAAATTTATTGTCAGATAATTCAATTAATTTCTTAGACTTGACAATAGGTAGAGCCAACAGCAAACACCACTTTGCTATTTTTCATAAACCTTCCCACACTGATATCACTAGTCATAATAAATCGGTACATCCATATAAACAAAATATCAGCATACCATAGTATGATACACAGATTAGTAAACATTCCTCTTTCTGTGGATAATTTCAACAAAGAATTAAATATCATAAAACAAATGGCAGTTAACAATGGATATCAAGTCAAATTAATAGAAAATATTCTTGCTAAAAAACTACATAGAAAAGCTATCCAAGAAGTGTACCCCACTTTGAGGACCCATGACAATAATTATAGAATCTTAACTTATTCAGGACCTGCTACGGAAAAAGTAGCTTCATTTTTGCATGAACAAAATTTAAAAGTAGCATATAGAACAGATAACACTTTGGAAAGGTTTATCAAGAATAACAAAGATAAAACAATAATAGATGGAAAATCGGGAGTTTATAAATTGAATTGTGGATCTTGCTCCAAAGTATATATTGGCCAGACAGGTAGACCATTCAAAAACCGCATACGTGAACATCGTATGAATTCTGAAAAGAAAACAACTCATTCATCATATGCCAATCATATTTTGGAGGCCATGACTTCGATAAAAATTTCGAAATTCTGCATAATGAAAATAAGGGCTTCAGACTTAATTATTTAGAATTTTTGGAAATCAATAAATTAAAAAATTCAAACTGTTTGCTAAATGATCAATTGGATCTCAATAGTTCCCCTTTGTTGAACTTATTCAATCAATAAGTAGTAACTATGGTCCAATATCATAATAATTATCAGTTGTAATTCTAGGAATCAGTATCAGTTATCAGCATCAGTTAATAAGTTTAGGAATCATCATCAGTGTCAGTGGTATTATTCTAGGAATCAGAGATAATTAGAGTAGGCCCTGATATATTTAAGGAGCTTTCAACGAAGAATAATTTAGTGTTTAAATACATTCGCTTGATAAAGATACAGTGTATCGAAACATGTCGCGAAGACAATAAATTTTGTGGAAATTTAATCGTGTCTACCTTATAGCGTAATTTACTGAAAGGTTGACATTTTTTTGGCACAATATTATTTTCTTCGATCAATCAAACCTTTAATTATATATTTTATGACTCACAGAATCCATTGCAACTTTTTTGTTTGGATTTGACTGGATTCTTTATTCGATTTGAATTTTTATATTACTTTTTTGCCACATTTGCTTGGTAACAGGTTCCAGTAGAGTTGATAATATAGACAATGATTCATCGCTCATGAACTGAATCACTTTTATAGAACCTTTTTTTTTTGTCATGTCGTTACTATTCCAAAATATCATCAATCGTTCCGGCTTTGTCAGTTTTTTTTTGTTCGGCCAGAACTCTGCAGTATCCCTTCCATTTCATTGTGAGCGTGGAAACCTGTCGAATTTTTCCCTCTCAGTTTTTTTTCTGACAGAATGGTCAAACCATGGAATTCCTTTTGCCTTGCTTTAGACGATGTTCTTGAAACATTACTGGGTGTTTTCTATCATATGACAAATGAAATACTCTCGATTTTCCAGACAGCTCGTGACACGGGAAACAACACCATATCTGTTGGAATACAAAGTACTTGAGCTGGTGGGCTGTCTCCTCATCCAGTTGGCCAAGCATTGGGAGTGTTGCAGTGCTAAAGAGGAGCTCGTCGCAAATATCATCGAGGTCATTCACGAATTTTCCCGATTCGCGAGCTCGACTACGATTATCCAAATGATAGATACGGAAATGGGAGATATTTTGCCTTATATGACCGCAGTGCTGGTTGTATCTCCGAAACAAATCGTCAACATTCTAGTGAATCATATAAATCAGCTTCCACCCCCGGTTTTCCATGCCGCATGTATGCATACACTAGAAAAGCTCGGGATGCAGCTTCTGCTCTTGGATTATTCAAACATCAATGGTAAGTGGATAAGTTATAGAGGAATATGTTATTTGAATACAGTCTTCAGGAAGCAGGAGATATATGTGGGTGTTTTTGTAGATAGAAGAATTGAACTTTCTGAAAAAACACCAAGTTGCATACATATATTGATTCGATATTACAGAAACATTGGCTCAATATTGTCAATAATATGTTGGTTACGAGGAAATGTAAAGAACGGCGATATTGGTTCAATATTCGAAAACAGTATAAAAATATATCATCATGTCTAGATTGGTAAAATATTTTGAATAACATCGGCAAAAAAGGCCACATTCGGATTTATTTGATCAATGTCACATCTTCCACCTTAATTTTTTTGTTATTCGGAACTAATCATTTGTTTTTATCTCGTTCATGTACTAAACGAATAATTAACTCAAAAACAGTGGCTGCTTATACTTCAAGAGGCCACGACACTATACGTATAATAACAGGGCTACCAAAAGTTATACATATAATTCGATATTTCATTCATAGAAGAACACAAAATGGTCCTGCTGCCATGTCTAGGACCAGTCGACGCCATAGAAAAAATATTTTTTTTTTCAGGTTTCTGTAATGATAAGTCTTTCGTATTGTGATTGTTCCTCCAAACAGGGGAGGGGTAGGACTATATGAAAGAGCAGTGCTACCTTTTTCAAACAGTGGACAACATGGCGGCAGCAGCTTTTGAAAGTCGCCCTCCGCGCAACCGATTTTGCGTTTCAAATCGGTTTTATCAGCAATCGGACAGTTTTTTTCCGATTTTTACTATTGACATACGCCAGCCACGACCAATGAATTTTACGTGTCATTCATTGTTCAAACAGATGAAATCGCATGACTTATGCAATGTTTTTCGATTTTTCAGAAATCTTTACTGTTGTTTTATACTCAATCAACGACATGTAAAATCCATTGGTCATGGTAGTGGCTGGCGTATTTCTATAATTCGAATCAGAATATAGCTGAACAAAAGAAATGACTATGGTTTTATCTGGGAATATGACACAGTTTGTAAGCGTTTACCACAATCTGTACAATTTTTGGCTTATAGTTCAGCTAATTATTGCTGGACATATATTATCAATTCCCAAATATACACTAAACGATACAAGCCCTAACCAACACCCCCCTGAAGTTCGTCAAAACATGTGAATTTCATGTTTGAATCTGACGGAAGAAAAGGAAAAAAGTTCAGTGCTTTCACCAGATAAACTTAAACATAACGATTCCACGCTTCCGTTTCAGAATACTCCTTAGACGTCATCCAATCAGCCTGCCTTCTGCTAAAAGAAACGTCTCGATCTCCCATGACATTTTCTTGTGTAGAAGCCCTTGTTCACGTACTGGAATCATTGAAAGAACCATCCGACGTTCAGCTAGATTGCTGCTTGCTCATCGTGAGGACTCTGACTGTGTGCAGAGGCGATCTGTTGAAAACGTCACAAGCCATGCGGGCAGTGACTAACAAACTACAGTGGGTGCTGAGCGACAAAAGAGATGTTTTCTCTCTGAACGAGATGAAAATGGCAAAACGATCGAGGAGAGCAAGGCCCTTTCGTGGTGTGAATATTCCACAGTGCAGCTTGTGGTCCAATAGTGTGAGTATCTGAGGGTAGAAATATAGTGGAGCAGCGCTAACCAATAGAACTTGTTCCAATCAGGAGAAATCGTTTTTCAATAAACGCACCAACTTTTGGGTTATATTGAAAATCTGCCCATCTACACTTTTATAGATCACAATATCATTTCTCATTCTTTCAAATTGTGGTATATTGAGATAGCAAAAAAAAATAGAAGAAAAGAACCTATCCACCACAAATGTAAATAGTATTTAATATGTTTTCAGAAGAAACGGCAATGTGCTAGGGGTGTCCTGTTTAGATTCGACTGTCAGAAACCCAAAACATAACAGTCTTTACCAAAGTTATCTTCAGCTCACAATACTGGATATTCACTCGGTATTTCAACTAACTCTGTTTATTTTGTTGCTCTGAGATCTTCACTGACTCTGAACTTCGTATTTCGCAGCCCACTATTCCCCCATGCTGGTTGCCTAAGGATGGCCCCACTTTCGATAACAGACTCGAAAATAGACCAGGTTCAAGTAAGGATAAAGCAAGCTCTTTGGAATCCTCTTTTTTCCAGATGACGGCCAATAGCAGTGATGAGCCGATGGCCGTGGCAGGAAAAGGTATTCGTAAGTCCGATATCTTCGCAATAACAATCCAATTCTGTTGCTTTGTTGACATATTTATGACCCAGATCATACAGTAACGTCTTTATCAAATCAATCACAAGTAGTTACAACTAGTAGTTTACCAAGAGCAGGCCAACTTGAGTTATGAAGAATTTAACTTGGAAAAATAAGTCATGAGGATTCAATGAGGGCTTACAGACAAGTTCCTAACTTAACTTGGAAAAATTCCAACTTTTTTCTCCCCTTGAGGAGAGTCAAGTTATTAGTTATGAGTTGAGTTGGCTTTCATGAATCCACCTTGAGGGTTTCCGAAAGCTAAGGTCTATTTCAAGTAGCGGATACCAATGATAAAACACTACCGTAGTAGTTGTATTTCTACGTTCCAAACAGATCAGTTATGCAACACTTATCATAAATAAGTAACAAGATTATCAGTGCAATTTGATTTCCTCCTAGAAGCTGAGAAGGGAAACGTGACATATATAATATTTGCGTGCCACCATTTCCCTCTGTTGAACACCCATTATGAAATTTGTTCTTCTAGAGTCACTTCTATTAACAAAGTGTTTTTCCTACTCATTGTTCTACATGTGCACAGAGGCAATTGTCAAGGTCTGTTTCCAGCTTTTTCATCCACATTTTCAATGTCTATTGACCATTACAGGTCGATTCCTCGAAAGGAAGAAACCTACAGAAGATATGAAGCGGATGCTGGTTGATGATATCCAGAAGTTGATTGTAGCCTTCCTCGATAATAATCAACATCTATACTTCGAATCGGAAGAGATACTTGCCCTCCTCATGAATTGCGAGTTCCACTACAATAAAGCAATCCAAGCAGTCCTTGATCTCAGTCTGCGCCCATCGTTTTTCATGAAGGTTATGAAGTCTACATTGGTGGAAAAGGTCAGTAATATGGCAGAAGACTATATTTAATTCGCAGTAGTCTAGGGATAGCCGTTATCATGCGAACAACTGCTAACGGTATTTTGGTGTGAAATGTTGAGGTTATGATCCGGAACCACTAGAATCGGTAAAATTGGAATTTTTTGTGTGAAAGTGAAAACTGATTACAGAGATTGAATACTCTATCAACATATTGATACTACACGTACATTACGCGTTTCGCTAAAAAAATCTCACACTTGGGCTATTTGAACAGATATGGAGCATTTGTTCATAGGACTCAACGAAAAGTTGAGCCAGCTAGCTTTGATTTTTCTCAGATATAAACATAAGGCTAGATATCTTCTATATAACCCTTTAATCAGCAGTATTGCACCTTAGTCTCCCCTTTCCCGTGAGAAAAGATCCATAAATAAACACTTTCAATGGTATTTATTACAGGTATATGCCTTGGGGCAGCTCAATCAGAGGAATTCGTGTATAAAATGTCAGGAGTCGAGGCGTTTGGGTCTGATTGCATTTGACATGCTCACATACAGGGCGATTTCACCTCCTGGAAGAGTTCGAGTTAAGCACTCGATGAACAGCGGTACGACTGCGACAAAGCGACAGCTAGCTCTGTCCATTCCTTACTTCATCAGGTGAGTGTTCTCCTAGTTTCTTTGTTTCACACAATTCAGGCAAATGTCAAAAAATTCTAGATATCTCCCGGTTGGTTTCAATCTTGATGATACTAAACCTCATTGGCGAAAATAGTTTGGTGTTTGAATTTAAAAAGTTCGAATTCACTAATCGAGTCATCGTTTCTATAAAAAGCTATATTTGGAAGCCATCACCAGCAGAGTGTCGTATTACCTTTCAATCCCACTCAGCATTCTATTTCGAATAAGAGGTTTGTCTAGAAAGTGGAGCCTTCTACTTGTAATAACAAACATTTCTTCCCACAAAACCATGCTGAATAGTGATTTTTGGCAATCTTTCTTTCGAGTTAATGCAGTAAGGATACGAAACTTCTGTGAAAGAAAGAAAAAAAGGTCACCTTGTCATTAAAGACCAATTTCCTTGCATCCTAGCATTCTCAGTGTGATGGAAAAAGCAATGACTATGAATCTTATCATATATTTTGAGAAATCAGAAATAATTTATGATCAACAATACCGATTTCCCACCATAGATCAACCAGTGACTTATTTGCGTGTGTTTCACAAATTCGGAAAAATTTTAGCTGTTGTAATAGAAATTTCAAAGGCGTTTGATCGAGTTTGGCATCAGAGTCTCCTTTCTGGGCTGCTCTCTCATGGTCTACCTCCTCAATTTGTTGTAGTCCTCCCTAAGTGATTGTTGATAGAGTATCGTCTGATATTTTCTCAATGAATGCAGGAGCTCCACAATGTTCAGTTCTGGCGACAACTCTGTTTTTTCTTTTCAATGATTGTTTGAATATATCATCTTGTACAGTGCATAGTTTTGCGGACAACATACTCGTCATAATGAATTTTCTACCAGAGTCCCCATATCAGTTTGAGAAACAAAAATTCAGAGGGGCATCTGTTGATATATTTATATCATTCACAGCTCTAAAATCGACTGATGTTTGGTGTGAAATTTCTATAACTGAATCCTATATGACCACTGATGAGCTCAAGAGATATTTATCTCTGAGCGAAACAAGCTTGTCTAGGTTTGAAAATGAAATTATATCCTGATTGAATAGTTTTTCTGTGTTGTTTTAAAATATGCTAAAAATATTACAATTCCATGTGTTTGGTTGCAAAGTGACTCATTTTTAGCGCCTTTTCTACACAATAAATAGAGGAGTAGCTGGTCCAATTGTTTTTTTTTTCTCGACATTTTTCTTCTTTCCCTGACCTTTTTTTTTGCGAGTTTTGAGTTTCAGCATTGACTTGGGAAGGTAAAGCCGGAAACCACTTTCTCAGAATTCTCTCCATCAAAATAATCATGATCCCAAATGCTGAGTAATCATTATTGATGGTGCCTCTTCTATTTAAATCGAATAATTTTCTGTTCTCGACCAATTCAAATAGCACACTAGCTAGGAACAGAATCAGAATCTGAATGAGCTTTATTGTCAGGGGTAATATAATAAGTGGTATGATCATTACCGATAATTTTTTGGAATATTAATGAATTGCAATCCCAAAGCTGAAAATAGAACGAGTCCGCAGGACGAGTTGTATTTTCTTGCATTGGGATCGCCAATGAATTGATATTCCAAAAAATTATAGTTTATTAATCATACCATGAATTATATTTAGGACGACAATATAACCCCTGTTTGAGCAAAAATTGTTGAATTGCCTGGTAATTGATTCTTTATTTCTGGCCGTATTCAAGGGAATACTCTTTTCCACTGCTTCATCTATGATACCAATCGCCATTTGTCCCCAACGATCGCTCATATTGATTAAGAAATATAATTAATCAAAACACATAGATTTGACGTTTATAATTTAAATCATTATTTTCACTTGACAGCTAGTAAAACAAAAACTAAGCAGGTTTATCACCGTGAAAATACAGCGACAAGCTTTATTTTCACTGTAATTCGGATTCTATTGGCTGAATTTCAAAATTTGAAATAGACTGATTGGTTGTTAAGCAAGGAGATATATTGTCAGAAAAATATAATTCTCATTAACAAAGTCACAATTCAAACAAAAACTCTATAAAGACAATCACAGTTGAAAAAATCAGTAACACACGATTTAAGTTATAGAGACTCACATAAAAAGGGTACATGCTATAACTCTAGCATATATACACTTACGCATACATCAATAATACACTTAAATATTTGTTAAAATCGTATGAAAACGTTGGTCGAAACAATAAAAAAAGTTGTATGATAGCAAGTGAGCTAGATTTTTATCAATTAAATTTATTGAAAAGAATCCTGATAATATTCCTCAACAGTATAATAGGTTCTCCGAACCAAGATCTTTCTTCAGTTTCTCTTGAACTTGGCTCCACTTTGAGTTTGTTTCAATGCGAGAGGAAGGTAGTTGAATATTTTCTTACTATCACATTCATTGAGTTTCGTATCAAAGAGGAAGAGGGAATTGGAAGCGAGATGCAGTGAGAAGATCGAGTATTGTAATCAGAATCTGATATAATTTCACCTCTGTACTTTTTGTGTACTAGACATATCTTCTCCAAAATATAAAGGCACACCAGAGTCAGAATTTTATGCTTTAATTATAATGGCCAACCTGAATCATGGCCTCTAGATTTACATAGATATCTTATTTTTCCCTTCTACATATTGAACAGATACTGGAAGCAAGAGCCTCAAAAACAGATACCAAAACGTAGATGTGTCTCGATGGGATCAAAATAAACTCTTTTTGCAATAGTTTTATTCAGTTCCCTTGCAAAGTTTTTTCAAACTGCTGTGGTGGTGTATTTGTGAAACACATGAGCCCGCTATGTTTCCTTTGAAATTATGAATTATGTACTGTGATTCATCTCCTGATGAACATTGTCAAATCTGATACAATGACCATTGTCTGCCAGACATACGCCTGAGTTGTGTGATGTGTTGATTTTCCAACTCTCTATCAATAAACAATCGTTTTTCTTTTCCAGAGAACTACCTCTTGAAGTAATCATCGAATTCAGAAGCACAGAAATCTTGATGGACATTCTTGGAAATGGTTTAGAGTACAGACAACGTGCCATATCAGCTATCTGCGTCCTCATATCCCCCTGGCTGGACTTCCCAATCTCCACGGACTCGACACCATCCACCCCTTTAGACCTAGTGACTTTCAAGCTTGATGATGGGTCGGAAGTCCGGGCCAACCGAGATCTACTAATGAAGAAGTCTGACTACTTCGCCAGTCTACTCGGCGGGTATTTCAAAGAAAGTGCACAGAACGAGGTTGCTTTGAGTGACATCCAGCAAGATTCCCTGCTGTTCGTGCTGGACTTGATCGTCCCCAACGGGATCCAGCGTCTGACACATAAGGACATTTCTCTGGCGGTTCTGCTGGACGCCATCGTCCTCTGCGACAGGTTTTTGCTGAAAGAAGATTTGGTGTCGCTTTCCATCCTTCATAAAACAGCGGCTGCTATCTATTTGTGGTCAGCCCAGTCAGATGGTTGTTCTGTCCAACAGGAGACCGTTACTTTCACCAATGTGCACTCTTTCAGGGTGGCTACATTCGATTTATTGTTTGAGCTTGGATTTGGTGGTGAGCTAGTTGGAGACCTACGTCTCGTGGTTGACAAGATTTTTACACCAAGGGAAAGTACTGGCTTTTCTCAGGATTATAGGATGTTGTGATAAGACTATTATATATACCAAAATTCGATTAATTTGTTTCATTCCTCGAAGTCTGGGTGTACTGGAGACAACCAAAGTATTTCATTGTACAGAACAATTTTTGTAACTCATGATACCAGAGTATAATTTTTTTCTCCGGAAGATGCTAAACTTGTTAGTTAAATGCTCTCCGATCACAAATTACATTAGTTTGGTGTTATGGTAATTGATCAATACATATGATATATTGTTGAAACCAAAGCTGAGTATATCAAGTCAGTCAAATATGCTTTATTGTCCATGGTATGAACTTGCTGTCGAAGCTGAACATTAAGTTATATCAAGTTACAATGAGATAAAACATGTTAACTTTTGTCCAGCTTTTTTATATATATGCAGATTCAAACGAAAGGGAACCCTTGTAATGTTCAAAGAACACCGCGTGAATCAGGGGAGAGGAGATACGAATTAACATTCACTTTGGATTTTTGAAGTTTGTAAGCCTCAGGGAAAACCTCTCTGCGGCAAGGAGTTCCAAGGCTCAGCTGTTCTCTGAGCAAGAGCGGTTCGACAGGTCTTCAAATTCACAACAAAAGGGTTGTAATTCTGTACTCGTCGAGTCATCCGTGTAGATATTGCCAAGCGTGGAACGCTGAAAAGATATTTCCTTCCATGAAGATGTGATACATACATTGAATTTTAGCTAATTGCCAATTTGCATGTCAAGAAACCTGGTTTTATCCAGATTGGAATAGAGAGAGTCTGATTTACACCATTTTTTAATTTCAGATGAATCTTAGGAGACCACAGCATTAAAATATCAGTGTTTTTTCGTGCAACAAAAATATGGTGTTATCACCAAAAATTGTGAGGAATCGATCCTTCAATATTCATTGTAGCATGATCGTTGATGTACAGTAAAAACAAGATCGGTCCTGAAATGGACTCCCGAAGTACTCCGCAAAATAGTTATAGAACGAAGAAATTCATAATTACTGCTTATGAACATTTTTATGGAAAAGTGAGTGTTATGGAGTTTGAGTATTTTTTTTCGAATCGTACCCCATCATGGGTCGAGTGGCGAAATAGTGAATCATCTTTTATGGTGATAAAGTACGGTATTCCTTAGGAGTTCCTGTACTATTTACCATCAGTGTGAATTATTACTATCATTTATAACATATATCTGAGAAAGATCCATAGTGTACATGTAAATGGTTATGAAAATGACGTTCCTATTATTGTTTGCGACAGAAACCAAAATGTTAATTCATGTTGTTGATAATGATAATGTCAAGTATAGCTGAAGGGTAATTTACATTTTTTCAACATGAGTTCAACTGTTCATCTAGTAACGGTTACTCTTTCACTCAAAACTCACAACTGTAACGACAACCGCCCAAGATATGTGGGAAGGTTGAAATCACTCCACAAATATGTTTGTCCCGCAAAAAAAATTCCAGATATTCAATGGGAAAACTAGCTTTAATGAACAGGTCCACGAGAAGAGTACAATACTTCAAAAACCCAGAACAACATGTTTGTTGACAGTATTAGAGTTAGGCTTTGTTGCCTGAACATAATTTTTGGGATGAGTCGATACGGAGTACCACAGCACGGATGTGAATCATCGTATTTTAACAATTTTTACATATAGGTGGCAAAGCAACCTACAAAGAGCTTCAATCTTATACAGAAAAATATGTTACCTGAATTGTTACAATCGATATTATTTGGAAAAATTTCAATTATTAGTCAAATGTGATTATAGTTAGGCCCTGTTACCAGTACAGGTTACTTATGTGTAGTCGATTTGAATTACCAACTTCGGCAAGGAAGTGGATAATAGTATATTACATTTTATTTACAACCATCATATTTCGAATAAAATTAATAAATCTCTGTTTCATTCCGAACATGTCTAAAATATTACATTACAACGACAAATTACCAAGAAAGAGGTTTTCTCTGATTAATCAAGTAGATATATCATTACCGTATAAATAAAATATATATATAAAAATATGAATGAATGTCAGATAAAGTCAATAAATGACCAATAAAGTCTAGAATAGATGAAATGAATGCGGGAAGTAGAGGTGTGTACATGTGACATTTCCCAACCTTCAATGACGTTAGTAATGATAGCATTACATTTATGGTTGTAAATAAAAACGTATTTTGATTGATGTGATTCGAAGCATTTGTAACAAAAATGACAAGTGTCTGGCAAACAATACACATCTCATAATGGAAATTGAACATCAGCTATGAATTTTTTATTGCAAAATTTCGAAATCTGTTTCGAAAACTCATACTTTCCCAACCGGTCACGGGGGTCCAAACCAAACGAAGGACACGAGAGTGCTAATTAAACATTCAGGTTGAACGTCAGGTAGGTCGTTAGTTAGGGAAATGTCCCAGATTACCGCAAACTTCACCGAAGACCGAAAGTTATCTCGGAAAGTCGAGGAGCTAACTAATTGCGGACCGTATCTGCGTCTCACTTGGTATACCGACCATAAATCATGATGTTTCGTTCAAAACGTTCACACAAACATATCTCACGGGATGATGTTCTATAAGGTTCTATGCAAAGATTTCAGAAACAAGTTTCGATAGGCAACAGCATACTTCTAAAAGAAAAAATATGTAGAGCAATTCCTGTGGTGGTTGTTGACTCCTACCATTCGACCAAATTGAGAAGTGTAGAAACTACAAATGTAGAATACTGTATAATCGACGAGCTGATAGTGGTTTTTCATACTTCGATCGTTAGATGTAAACCATCCAATAATAAAAACTCATCTTGCCACAAATAACAACACATCTCCTGTGCACATATTCTAAGTGCTCTGTGGTTTTCATTATGGAGTTTACAAAACTGTTATTTTTGTTTGAAACTATACAGTGGCACGTTAAGCCCCCCCCACAGACCTCGTGACTGTTTTTCGGTTATCGGTGAACGCAACAGGCCATCGTGATCGACTGTCGCGCCCGATGAAGCCCCAGACCTCGTGATTAGTAGCAGTTTTCATGATGAACAAGACACAACTTCTGCAGTGGCGGCGGCAGCCGCAGTTTCGAGACGTCGGACTTGGGCGAAGGAATGGTTGCTCAAAATAAGAACATTTTCACACATAAATTTATTGACCGACTTGAGAATTTAAGCTTTATTTTTTTTGTTTCTGTCTTGATATTCACTCGATTTCATGCGCCACAAACAAGGATATCCCCTGTATGCCTCGATGAATTATTTATAGGAAACTCCTTATCGATGTGTTCAATATCATCCATTTCTTTACTTCAATTCCAGAAAGTGTGATTATTATTAAGTGAAAACGTCATGTGAAACGACAATGAATTTGAACTGTCACGTTGGAACGGAATACCCACACACCTCGGTTTTTCCCGTCAACCGACGAACTGTCGCGAAGAAAATCAAGGGTGGGCAGATATCCATCGTAACAATTCTACATGACAGTATGACAGTTCTTGCCCCACAGACTTCGGTTTTGTCGCGTTCACCAATTACCGACAAGAAATCACGAGGTCTGTGGGGGGGCTTCAAGGATGGAAGAAATGAAGAAATTCGGTTCAAGGTTGATATGGCCATTGGGGAACAAAAAAAGCCACACACGTCGAGCCAAAATTGAATATAAAGAGCGCGCCTCAGATCGTTTGGCCACATCGACCACCGATTGAAATTAAAAAGCATTCGAAAGATCCGATAATTGTCTAACTGACTTTCATTATGTTATATTCCCTTTTGTTCTTGTCGCATTATCATTTATTCTGTTCTCAACTTTTTCCTTTGCGTTCATGTTGTTACTATATTCTGTTGTTGGGTTCAATTTATACTTTCAGTCATTTTAAGAATAAAGCATTTCAACATTGTCGTGGTTTTAGTACTGACATCTATCTATCTATTGCTCACATCACACATACAGTACTAATTCCAAAAACCTATTCGTATATTTCATCAGTTCTTAACGCCAATTTTGCATTGAATATTCAGGTGAATTGCAATGAATAATTATTAAAAAGATAGTTGTGTATATATTCATATGATCTATCACTCGACCCCCACAATCGATTTGATTTTATTCAGAGAAAATCAATCCGTCTTGTTGATGGTACTTTGCTCACGGACTTGCTCACTTCGTGGGAGCATCGTGGAAGGCGTAGATTTGTCTCTCTCATCTCGTTTCGTGTGAATCTGTATATATAGAAGAAAATTAGTTCGGTTTCTAGGAATTATTTACTGAGGCCATGAGGCACTTTCAGTCTCGGTTAGTTGTTTTATGTGTATGTTTTTCTCAACCTTCAGTTCGCCTGTTCACATCATTGCAACACTTTTCTATACTCCTAGAATCTAGAATACAAACTTCCGCTCATAAATCACCAAATTTGACAATGGTGGCTGCGGGCCAGAAAGTTCCTCTGGATTATGCGAGGTGGAGTTCAGGCCAACTCCCCGGGAGCTGTAGTAACGAACCGAATATCCACAAACAGCCCTATATTCTGACCGAGTTTGACCTTTCGCCCTGCGGTTGGCCCAGCTTAGATGTCGCGCAAATAACGCTGTTCGGCCGGTGGACAGTGCAAAGATTATCCGAGACTATAACTGGTATTAATTCGGAAATCGCTCCAAGGAGCGTATGTAGTAATTGGTTGTTGCATAATGACAATTTCCCCTTACAAGGATTATTGAAAACGAAGTCCAGTGAGACTTCTATACCCAGTAAACAAGCAACGGGCACTAGCTAAGCCCGGCCGCCGTAGGTTTGGGGTCCCTCAGGTGAGTCAGGTATGAAAATTAAGTAAATTTTTTAAGTATTTTACGGCGTCTGCCGTTTTAATATGTTATAATTTACCTCTGAAAAATTGAAAAATAACAGTGGCTGCTGATTTTTAAGGTTGCAACAGCCACTTTTCAAAATTCGAAAGAATAAAATCTTAAAGTATTTTACGGCGTCTGCTATTTTGATATATTATTTATTAAACTTTTCAAGCTAATATTGAAAATGGCTGACATTTTTTCCGGTTGTAACTATACAGCAAAACATTACCTGCAGTCTATGCTTAAAAAACACATGGTACAGTAAAAGTAGTAGTTGATGCTCTCTCTCTCTCTCTATCTCTTTAGTCAAATATTTCCTTCTTATGTTAGGGCTGAATGGTGGGGTTTTAGTTCCTTTTACGAACACAAAGGCACACCTCTCCCAACCATTTATAGACAAATATATTTCAGCAGTGTTGCCAATAAGGCGCAAAAAGCGCGAAATCTGCGTATTTTTAAAATCTTCGCGGATTTTTTGCGCTTTGAAGTTTTCTCGGATTTTCTGCGGATTTTAGATATTGCCACTTCTTCAGCAGAAAAGGGTGGCTTTCTGACCATTACACATAAAATAACCAATAAGTGACACACTTTTAAAGTGGCGGATTCCAAGATTTCATGTTCCTTTTATCGAAACACACTGTTTTATGGCCGAAGCTAGCGTGCTGCCCCAAAACTTCTATTTCCAGCTGATGGTAAATCTAGAATCGAAAGATCAGAGATACACTATCAGCCAAAGATTTGATAAGCATCCATAACTCATGAATCATCTGAGGAAATGATTGAAAGTCGAGGGTTCATTCCCTTAGAAAAATCAAAACTTTTTTTCTGAAACACAAAGAAAACATTTTCAGATTCATAGATTATATCAGACTCGAATACAATTTTCATTTCATAGCAATTCAAGTTTTCAAACAGATATAATCGTGGCAAAAAAAAACTTTGACGTTACTAAAAAATAACGTTGAATTTCAAAAAATATTCACTGTTTTCGGTGACATTGGCCTGACTGAGGAAACCTTACATGAACTGGTTAATATTATCCAAAAGTACACTTGCAGTATGTACAATGCTAAAAAATCCATCGATGTTGATGACGGGAGATTTCAGCTGTTCGTTGATTCTTACAAGGCTGTAGATATGAACGAAAATTTCAATAAAAAAGTCCGGAGCTTTGATGCAAGCTTGATCCCTCCTTGTGAATTTGAACTGTACCAACAAGTTTTAAGGACGCATTATATTTCCAGCATTTGGAAAAATGCTCATCGAAAGAGCCCACTTCACAATATTAGCTTAAAATAGTTTGATAAATAATATACCAAAATAGCAGACGCCGTAAATACTTCAATTTTTTTTTCGAATTTTGAAAAGTGGCTGTTGCAACCTTAAAAATCAGCAGCCATAGTTATTTCTCAATTTCTCTAGAGGTACGTTATAACATATTAAAACGACAGACGCCGTAAAATACTTTGAAAATTCACTTAATTTTTATACCTGACTCACCTGAGGGACCCCAAACCTTCCGCGGCCGGGCTTAGCTAGTACCCATTGCTTGTTTACTGGGTATAGAAGTCTCACTGGACGAAATTTCAGATACCGTAAAGAAAGTGTTGTCAGATTTAAGCTGGCTTTTACACTATACGGGTATGCAATGGTCACCAATATAGATAAATGTCAAATAAAGTCGATAAATGACAGATAAAGTCTAGAATAGATGATATGAGGGCGGGAAGTTAGGGTGAGAAGTTGAGGTGTGTAATGTGACACTTCCCAACCTTCAATGACATTAGTAATGACAGCATTACATATATGGTTACAACCATAAACTCTTTTACTCATAACCATATATGTAATGCAGTCATTACTAACGTCATTCCAGGTTGAGAAGTGTCACATTACACACCTCTACTTCACGCCCTCACTTCCCGCCCTCATATCATCTATTCTAGACTTAATCTGTCATTTATTGACTTCATCTGACATTTATTTATATTGGTGACTATTGTATACCCCGTAACAATATATGATCCTGATAGCATAACATCCGGAAGACAATTTTCTGCATAAGTTTTCAACATGTTCATTGAATTTCACCTTATCGTCAATATGGAAACCTAAGAATTTGATAGAAGTGGCATTTTCAATCTGAATAGAGGCTAGAATTACAGCATTCAATTCTCATTCAAAGATCAGTTGTAAGAATCTACTTGTGGTATGGAGTGGTTTCAAAAACACCAGGACCTGCAGACACTTCAATTCCTCGTCTTTTGTTTTGTCCTTTTGGATCATTACGTTCTTTCATACAAGAGACGATGCTATGCAGGTACAAATTTTGAATCGTTTGGAAGAACAATGTGTAACATTATATACTTTTTTTAATATTTCCTTTGAAATATCATTATATTTTTTGGAAGCTACTAGTGGTGTTGCTAACGCCTGAAGATACCATATGGTATCACGTTATTATTCTGAGTATACTTATTATCCTGTTTCATTATTATTATACGTATAATTCGCCTAATTCACGAAAATGAAGAAAACATTTCGAAAAAAAAAAACTGTTATCGGAGTCAAACTCAAGATGTATGAGCCTCCACAGAAGCTAGCCACTCGCGCTAGCTAAGCGTCAGAAAGAAATTCCAAAAAACGACAGCCTTTGAACCAAAACATATGTAGTGATACTGAGCGTGTGTGTTTACTGCTTGGAATTCAACGATCATCAAAATTTCTGCGAAACAATAAATGCAAATCGTGTTTCATGAATTAACATTGATGGAGAATTGAAAGACCCTTCAAGATAATTGCCAAGAGACCAGTTTGTCTATTCGGAATATGGAGGTATTATCCGCTTCTTGGAAAATCAGAAAAAGTAACACTAGAAAATATGTGTTCCCGCTTTCATACCAGACTTCAGAGATATCAGTCCAAAAATATTACATAACGCTTTTATTTTTGGGGTAGTGTATATTATAATAAGAATTTCAAGTATCCCGATTTTTGGAGACCATTCCTATGAAAATATGAGTATACATTCCCACTCAAAAATGGAAATTTTCATTCTTCATGTCATTTTCCCAACAAAATCAATTCACTGGAAATCAAAGAGATTCACTATGAAATCACCCACATACAACTCCTTGAACATTAACCTGTTTAATCACTAGTTTTCGAGTTGTGAAGGCTGAAAGATCGACCCAAAAATGGTGGATATTACTCAAAAACACAAACTTCATATTTTGACTCACTTTCGATGACTCGAAAGAGAAAAATGCAATCTGACTTCCAGCAACCTGACGTTGAAAGGAGGTAGGGATAAAAAGGAATACCTTGTGATAATATGCAACAGGCGTATTCCCTTCATTTTGTCTCGTGACTAATTTTCAAAGACTCTGGCAGAAATAAACATGAATCTTTTCATAAACTCGACTAAATAATAGTAGTAGTGAATTTAAAATCTCGAACCTAACAGTGGAATGAAGTCAATTTTGTTGTCCCACGGTACTTTCGCTATATATTCTGCATCATGCTGTAAGAATTACATCCATATACCTTACAAGGATTATTGAAAACGAAACTGTAGAGGTAACTCCTTCGAAAGGCCTGTCTTCTGTATTCCAGCTTCCGTGGAAATATACATCCAAACAGCATACCTGAATGGACAGGATTTCTTCAAGTGGGACAAGAAACTTGATTGATTGAGGCTGCTTGTCCGATAGAACCGTCATGAATGTAATCAATAGTAGAACCCGAATCGAAAAAGAATTATCTTATATACAAGTAACTTGATCGCGTAACAGTCATCCACTTCCTCTTCCTTTAGATACAAATTTCAGCTTAGTAAATCTGGTAGAATATTAACATATACATATATGAGATGACATAAGAGACAAATCTACGCCTTCTACGATGCTTCAACGAAGTGAGCGAGTCCACGAGCGAAGTACCACCAACAAGACGGAATGAATAGATAGTGAGGTTTGAGTGATAGATCATGTGAATAGGTACACAACTATCTTTTTGATAAATAATCATTGGAAATTTCCTAAATATTCAATGCAAAATCGGCGTTGAGAATTGATGAAATATACGAATAGGTTTTGGGATTTAGTACTGTATGTATAAGCAATAGATAATAGACTCAGTACTATAACCAAGACAAACAATGAAAAAATGCTTCATTCTGAAAGTAACTGACATTGTGAAATTGAACCCAACAACAGAATATAGTAACAACTTGACCGCAAAGAACATAATGAAGGAGAATGAGACACGAACAAAAGGAAATATTAGATACTGAAAATCAGTTAGACAATTATTATCAATTCTTCCAAATGCTTTCTAATTCCGAATGTTCAAATTCAGGGATCAAACTTGTCTGTTTATAAGGAGGCTTGTTCGAACAGTTGCTGGGTACCTATTATTTTCATTGATGGAAATAAGATCCCGCCGGATTTCAGACAAAAAACGGTGCCGAAATTTCCTAGTGAGCTGTTGGTGAAAATAGACTTCCAACACACATTCATTTAGATGGACTATTTCTCTCCTTTTGTAAATGAATCGAACGCCTATCAACAGGAAGTGTTTTGAAGAAAAATAGTTTTCATTTTTCTCAGGTTTTGTATTGCCTTTCTTTCTATTCAAAGCGGAATAATAATTAAACATTTACGTTGAGGCCTAGTTCACGAATTAACGGTATTTTTGACTTCAAATAGTCTGACGATGGCAGAAGCCGCAAAGAACTCGTTGTACGATTTTTTCTTGTGGTAACATCACGTTAATATTCATTCGCTAATGAAAGACCCACATGCTTCTGTGTACCGCAATTACTGGGAAATATACCAAGGCCAGGTGGAAGTTTATTACCACCTTCAATCAATCGGACTGGATGAAACTGATAGTTACGATTGTTAAATCAGCAGGTGATGATGATGTTTTAACCAGCTCCTGGTAAGAAAGGGTTATAATTGATATCCGAGAGTAGCATGTTGGCAGGTAAATATTTTTATAGAATGATATGTGGGCAACCATATTGCAGTTCTTTGAAATGCAATTTGTTTCCTTCTATTAATCGTATATGGATGTAATTCTCACAGCATGTTGCAGAATATAAATCGAAGGTACCGTGGGACAACAAAATTGACTTCATTCCACTGTTAGGTTCGAGATTTTATATTCACTACTACTATGATTTAGTCGAGTTTATGAAAAGATTCATGTTTATTTCTATCAGAGTTTATGAAAATTAGCCACGAGACAAACTGGAGGGAATACCCCTCTAGCATATTATCACAGGGTATTCCTTTTTATTCCTACCTCCTTTCAATGTCAGGTTGCTGGAAGTCAGATTGCATTTTTCTCTCCAGAGTCATCTAAAGTGAGTCAAAATATGAATTTTGTGTATTTTGAGTAATATTCACCATTTTTGGGTCGATCTTTCAGCCTTCACAACTCGAAAACAAATGATTAAACAGGTTAATGTTCAAGGAGTTGTTTGTAGGTCATTTGATAGTGAATCTCCTCGATTTCCAGTGAATTGATTTTGTTGGGAATATGGCACAAAAAATGAAAATTTCCATTTTTGAGTGGCAATATACTCATATTGTTATAGGAAGGGTCTCCAAAAATCGAGATACTTGAAATTCCTATCATAATATACCCCAAAAATAAAAGCATTATGTAATATTTTTGGACTGATATCTCTGAATGGTGGTCTGAAAGCGGGAACACATATTTTCTAATGTTACTTTTTTTGATTTTCCAAGAAGCGGATACCACCTCTATGTTCCGAATAGACGAACTGGTCTCTTGGCAATTATCTTGAAGGGTCTTCCAATTCTCCATCAATGTTTATTCATGGAACGCGATTTGTATTCATTGTTTCGCAGACTTTTTGATGATCGTCGGATTCGTAACAGTAAACACACGCTCAGTATCACTACATTTGTTTTTGTTTAAAGGCTGTCGTTTTTTGAAATTTCTTCCTGACGTTAAGCTAGCGCGAGTGTCTAGCTTCTGTGGAGGGTCATACATCTTCAGTTTGACTCCGATAACACTCTTTTTTTCGAAAAGTTTTCTTAATTTTCGTGAATTATGCGAATTATACGTATAATAATAATGAAATAGGGTAATAAGTATACTCAGAATAATTACGTGATACCATATGGTATCTTCAGGCGTTAGCAACACTACTAGCAGCTTCCAAAAAATATAATGATATTTCAAGGAAATATTAAAAAAATTATATAACGTGACACATTGTTCTTACAAACGCTTTACAAGTTGTACCTGCATAGCATCGTCTGTTGTATGAAAGAACGTAATGATCCAAAATGACAAAACAAAAGACGAGGATTGAAGTTTCTGCAGGTCCTGGTGTTTTTGAAAACACTCCATTCCACAACAAGTAGACTTGTACAATTGATCTTTGAATATGAATTGAACGCAGCAATGCTAGCCTCTGGTCAGATTAAATAAAAATGCCACTTCTATTAAATTCTTAGGTCTCCATATTGACGATAAGTTTAAATTCAACGAACATGTTGATAATTTATGCAGAAAATTGTCTTCCGAATGCTATACCATCAGGATCATAGCTAGAGAAGTAGGATTTGCAGCGGCTAAATCGGCATATCATGCATTAGTTGGAATGCATATGGCTTATAGAATTGCCTTCTTGTGGGCTTGTAGCGAAAACCTCATTCAAAGGGTACAAGTCATCCAGAAAAAAAGCAATCATAACGCTTTGCAAGCTCAAGAATCGGGACTCGTGCAGATTATTTCAAAAAGCACCAAATCCTTACTGTTACCTCTATTTTCATCTGAGAATCATAATGTTTGATTCACAAACACCGTGATCAATACGTATAATGTTCCTTTGTGTTTTCCTCAAAGATGTCTAGTGAAATATTCAAGATTCAAGATTTTAGGAGTTATAAATGTTATTTATGTATTCCGTTCACGAAATTCAATAAGTTGTTTTGAAATTCGTTTGTAACTGAGGTGATTCTACAATTACAATTCATATTGTTGTATTTGTTTGTGACAAATATATTGAGGATGACTTTGTCAATAAAAATAAAATTCTTTGGGCAATGTGGTATATTCTGATTCTGGACTCTGAGTTTGATGTTTTGGGAAATTGGGTTCAGGAAGCTCAACAAAAATTTCATCAACATGATTTGCTAAATCATGACTCTCGCTTCAGATAAGAAAATACCCCTTCTGCCAAAAAATATGAATTCGTATGTGTGAACACCCAGTGATACCATATTATGTTATCATGCCGCTTTATGTAGCCCTCAGAATCTTAATATCAAAATATTTTTATAATTACGAGTTTGTTAGACGATATGGAATATTGATTGAAATATTTCGAATATTCGAATGTATTTCGAATATTCGAATGTATTAGTATATTACACACCGAGGTGGGAAGTGATTCATTCCTGTCGTGAGATCAGTTATTTAACCGAGACGCAAAGCGTCGAGGTTAGCTATGATCTCGAGACAAGGATGAAACTTCCTACCGAGGTTTGTATATCATTTTATTAACAAACAATCATATTTTGAATAAAATGATTAAATCTCTGTTTCGTTCTGAACATATCTAAAATATTACTTTTAACGACAAATCATCAAGAACGTGGTTTTCTCAGAATAATCAAGTAGATATATTGTTATCGTGACTAAGGGGTATGCAATTGTCACCAATATAAATAAATGTCAGATAAAGTCAATAAATGACAGATAAAGTCTAGAATAGATGAAATGAGGGCGGGAAGTAGAGGTGTGTAATGTGACACTTTCCAACCTTCAATGACGTTAGTAATTACCATATATGGTTGTAAATGAAAGAGTTTATGGTTGTAAATGGAAGAGTTCATTTACAACCATATATGTAATGCTGTCATTACTAACGTCATTGAAGGTTGAGAAGTGTCACATTACACACCTCTACTTCCCGCCCTCACTTCATCATTTCATATACACCTTTCCATATCCTTCCTGAAAATAAAATAAAATACTTGGGAATAATTCTAGATACTAATTTGAAATGGGACCTCCATATTAAGTATGTTGTCAATAAATTGAGAACAATTTTATTCAAATTCAGGAAACTCAAAGAACTATTACCTCTAAAATATCTCAAAACTTTATACCACTCGCTTGTGGAAAGTCATATCCGTTATGGAATAGCAGTGTGGGGAGGAGCATTAAATAGTCACACTCATCAAATTGAAATTATGCAAAGGCGCTTTCTCAAGTTGATATTCTCCAAAAATTCTAGGTATCCCTCTGATAGTTTATACATCGAAACTCGTATGTTAGACATACGACAATTGTATTTTTTATGCTCCAGTACCAAATATCATGCAAATAAACATACGGCATTGCTTCCTTCACATCAGTACCACACCCGCCAGAGAGATCAGTTTACTACACCCTGAATGGTCAGGGTCGTTACTCAAAGATCCTACAATTACTTTGCGCCTAAACTCTATAACCGAATTCCTGAAAATATAAAATCTACTTCGAATATAAATCGCTTCAAATGAGAGTTGAAGGAGCATATTCTTCAGAGTCAGAGACTTGAACTTCTACGTCTATTTGAGTAGATGAGATAAAACCATACGTACCTTTGCTATATTGTCCACTTGCAATTCTGAAATGTATGAATGCGTGTGTAGGTATGTATGTATATGTGTATATATGGGTACCATCGCTTTCTTAATATATATCACATCCATTTCAAGAGCCTCCTTATTGATTTTGAAAGGTTTGATATATTATTATTAATATTTTATATTTTATAATTGTAATTTTATAGTTGTATGTCAATTAACTTTATGTTGTATGATTTTATATTCAAATGATATCATATGTGTCAAATGACTTTTTATATTTGTACTTATATCTATGATTTTATGGTGTGACTTTATGTGATTTTATTTTATTTACTTCATATATTATGTATTCCATCCTTATCCATAAATTGTTTTCATACTTTATATCATATATTTATTCACTTTTCATTGTTTTCACCACAAACAAGCAGCATCTGATGCTTCCGTGGTTCCTACGATGTTTGTTCAACCGTATGTATCACTTTAGTTATTTTTTCTGTGATTTGAATCTGAATAAGTAAACGTCATTTATTATATTATTATCTATTGTAGACTTTATCTGGCATTTATTTATATTGGTGACAATTGTTTACCCCGTAGTCACGGTAACAATATATTTTCTTGATTAATCTGAGAAAACCGCGTTCATGTCGTTGAATGTAATATTTCAGATATAATCAGAACGAAACAGAGATTCATCAATTTCAATCGAATTATGATGGTTGTAAATAAAATAGAATACAAATCTTGGTAGGAAAGTTTCATTCCTGTCTCGAGATCATAGCTAACTTCTACGCTTTGTGTCACGGTTACCTTACTGATCTCACACACCTCGGTGTGTAACGTACAATTTCCGCTACTATTGACGTCACACATTGTCCATCAAATACCGAAAATTGGGGTTTCTCTTCTGGAAACCGGCAGTGAAACTCTTCAAGCAACAAGGAATCATTTATTCGTTGTGTAGCAACCAAACTTTCCAGACGCTACAAACCCCTATTCGGCTCCCAAATTGGAAAAAATGTGTCTGGATGTACGACAACGTTTATCAGATTCCACCGTGAAATTTTTCAATTCCGCAACAAACTAGGGGTTGGCTGGAAGTACATAAATTTTGTCGCCGGTGGTCGCTGCAGGGTATTAATCACACCAGAATATTTTTTAATCCGCTTCCTAAAGGGTTAGTGCACTCCGAAGTTTAGCGAACGTTTTAAAAATAGGGAGCGTCACGCCAAATTATGATTTGACGATGGGGATTGGATTACGCGAAAGTGTTGGTTAGTCGACACAAAAGTATGGAAATTTTTGTGTCCTAATTTTGTTCGGTTGTGTTGGACATATGGAAATGCGGACGGGGAGAGTTTTCGTTGTTGGTGGTTAGCGATATGGGAAAGCTCTCGTAACTTTTATGTCACCTATCAGCTCAAAGTGAAACAGAGATGGCTGAATAGTGTCAAAAATATTCCTACTCGAAGTATTTGTTGTAAACGATGAATATTTTTATGAAAGTTAAGACTTCTTGTAAACACCAAGCTGATATTATTTGCACTAGACGCTCGTTTCGGTAACAGGGTTAACATCTTCAAGTGAAGAAAAGCGATCTAAGCCTAGGGTTTCTGTACTTCACAATCCAAGGTACTGCGGAAACTACCCCTGCAAAATTTATTGGTCTGATATTGACTCTATGCTTTTTTTTTCAATCTTTTTATTTAACGTCAGCTCATTTCCGCTACCAAGGCCAATCACCGACGCCGGTGAGCACACTTCCCCCAACCGGAAATTTTGCGTACCCTCTAGTATTCCAACCAGAGGTAGGGATCTTTAACGAGCCCAACATCCATGGACTCGGGACCGACGGCTTTACGTCCCCTCCGAAGGACGGCATATTCTCAATATATCTTGTACTCATTGATATATTGCTTGCGAGCTATGATATGCTATTTCGCTGCAGCTGTACGGGCTTTTGACACGGTATTTCCCGGCATGGTCACCCATCCAAGTACAATCAGCGCTCGGTGTTGCTTTGGGTCTCAGTTTTCAAAATTGTCTGTCTTTATCTATTGTGAATGAGAGTTATAATGTGTGAGTTGAAATGAATTATTCAGTTGTGTATATTTTATTGATCATCTATGGATGTTTATTTATTTTATTCATACCTTTATATGTATGAGTTCTTATATCTCATCTCGTACTTACATACAACTTCATTTATACGTGTGACTTATCCAGACACCAAGGTGTACTTGTGATCAATGAAGATTATTATTATTATTATTATAACTTCAGATGTCGAATGACTGTCAGTCAACCGGAAGAGCTGGGCCATGCCCGACTACCTCTGTTAAATAGCGGTGAAACAGTACGAAAGTGATAATAATAATAAAATTCATCCACCATTTTGGTACTTACTGTACATATGGTAAGTCAATAAAAGTTAATACCTAAATAATTAAAATCATAATTTGTCATATATAAATGAAGCCAAAGCAGCACATGATATATGACTCTCACAGTTAGAGAAGGCACAAATATTCTATGAATAGTAATTACCACTTCAGACTACCTGCATCAATATAAATACGCCTTGAGAAATCGAACTGTTTAGTCATCGGAGATGAATAAGCCTCTGAAGAAGCTGGCCACTCGCGCTAGCGAAACGTCAGGAAGAAATTCCGAACAACGACGGCCTTCAAGCCCGAAGAGAAGTAGTTATACTAATAACCTCGGCCGCGAAAAACCTTAACCATTTTGTCATTCTATGAATACCTTGAATTAGATTTTTCATCCTAAATATTCCTTAACGCTATGAAACAAATTTTCGATTAAAAATATTTTGGTGTTATTCTTGAATATTTCATAAGATTTTAGATTCCTTAATTGATTCAGGCATTTTATTGTAGAGTGTTACCGAGTAATATAGATAGGTATACGAGTGATTACTGCTCTAGGATTGGACGTACTTATAATTCATTAAGAATGTGAGGTTAATTTTTGCGAAGACTCCGACTAGAGAGATTCGTGTTCGTCTTGTGCCCAATTCACTGTTTATTACCTGCACTCGCGTGCCCTTGGTCTTGTAGCCGATTCTATATTGTTTAGCTGTGTTGGAGTCAACATGTCTGTCCGGAAACTGAACTAGATTCTACAGAAATTCAGAGAGCAGAACCTTGTTTGTGGCGAGTTAAGAGCAAGGGTTACCAAATTCGTAACGTGAAAGAGGCCGCTCATGACAAATTTGTTATGAAAGTGAAGGAAATTGAGCAGGAACCGAATGAGAGTTCGGTGGTAAGGCCAGTTTTTACACCACGTCCTGCGTCTCAATTTTTGTTGTTTAAGATCATTATACCAGATCACAAATTAGCAGTGGTAACCAATGTTCCTCAAATCATGGCCATTGAATTGAACAACAAACTCTCGTCTATGATTTTTCGGGCTTGAGGGCCGTGTAGTGGAATTTTGACTTCCGGAGCTTTTGGCTACATCTGCGGCAGCCATCTTCAGCGGCTTCTTAGTTGAACACCTTTATGTGAGTTTACTAAACTGATTGCAAATCTGGAATTGACTCGTTATTATCTTTCGGTCCGCCAGCGTTCTGTTGGTCGTCCGATTCCCTGGTTCTATCTGGCTTCGTCTTAGCTGTTCTTAGAACTGGACACCAAATTTTGTTCAAATTTAGTCCCTCTTCCTTTCTGTTGAAGTTATCTTTGTGCTTATGTATCTCAATCTCTTCCAGGTATAAGCGAGTGGAGTGATGCGTCGTCGTTGACAGAATTGATTTGCAATCAGTCGTAGTAAACTCACATAGAGGAGTTCAACTAAGACCGCGCCGCTGAAGATGGCTGCCGCAAATGTAGCCGAAATCTCTGGAAGTCAAAATTCCACTACACGGCCCTCAAGCCCGAAAAACCAGAGATGTTTCAACATCGGCCGTGAAAACCTACATTCTAACAAACTTCCGGTCTCTGTGAAAAAAAAATAATTAATGTAAATTCTCTCGGAATTGATGTGAAACGATTGTTGCTGAAATATACATTTTACACACGATCCATTAATCAGCCATTTTAAGCACTACATATAGATTAATATTCTGCAATTTTTACTGCCATATGTTATATTATATTCATCAGTTTATGAATGTTGCTTGATCAAACACTACTTATTATTCTGATCAATTTCCCAAGCGGAGTGAAAGGAATAGGCTTTTTGTCACCTATTTTCGGCGAGTTGTCCGACTGTGCTTGAACAAACTGAGTTTCAGTCATCGTCCTATATTCACTTCAAATCAAGATCCATGATGAATACATACCACAGTAATACAGTTTTCAAATATTTTTGTTACTAGCACCACTGAATCTTTCCGGTACAATAATTCTTAGATTGAACCAAATTTTTCACTTGCTGTTGATGCAGGCTACTGTTGGAATTTTGAGATTCATACAGGTTGGGAATGAGACAAAAAAAAATCACGAGCTACGGTTGTCAACACCGTAGCTATCTCACTCATAGAGAAAAATCATAAAATTTATTTTGACATATTTTTTTTTCTGTGAAGCTCATGCAAGATATTCTCCAGCTCAAGTTATTTGGGGTTGGTTCAGTGCACGCAAATCGTAGAATTTTGCCAAAGTTCAAACCCGACAAGCAATTAAAAAGAGGATAATACGAGTGAGACACAAGAAATCTTGGAATTAGTACATTAAAATGGCGCGATAACATATCAATCACACAAATTATAAGTTTCACTTAGATTATTACGCAGGGCTTACATTGTGTTACCTACTCTCAGAAAGCAGACCTTCGAGAATTATTCGAAAAATATCTGTCACTGTCGTCCGGCTTAGAAACTGTTTAAACCATCACATATTCCCTCTTTCCACAATCCATCCCAATCATCCCGAAATTCTGGCCTGATTCATCAAAACGCCAATATTCAGAAACAAAACGGATGGAACAAAAAATTTCCAGCGCTCCGACACTATTCTCTCTGTATAATTGCTATAATGGTGGCGACCATTTTTCACGTGGAACAATGCGAGAAAAGCCCTCAACAATTCATCATTTTTCAGTTTTATCAGGTGATTTTGTCCTGAATGCAGCAATTTCGTTGAAATTATTTCGAATTATTGTTAGGGCAAATTGCCCCATCATTTATCTGACTATCAGAACAAGCGTTGGGAAAAATTTTCTGTACATGATGTTCCAGACGTCTTTGTTATGGGTGAGCGAGAAAATATAAAGAAATATTATCAAGATTCAGTTTCTTCCTCTGGAAGACGATCTCATTTTTACTCTAATTCTAGCGATAGACCCTTTCTATTTTTATGAATTGCAATACTTTGCTCACTTATCAATCTTTGAGTTTTTACACACGGTGGTCTGTTGGATGGGAATTTTTTTCATTATAAGTATAATTGGATTCTGACTACGGAATCTCAAGTTAAAGTACATTCGATGGCTATTTTATATGCAATATGAATAACTTCTAGTCTGAAAGCTCACAGAGAAGTCATTAGATATTTCAAACACGTTCAAATTGAAAGTATCTTTTTCCTAAGAAATATAACAAAATTTCATCCAGAAAAGCCGTTCAAAATCGTAGGTCAAGCGGGAATCCAGAATCGATGTTTCTTATGATTATTTCCTCACACTGTCCAACCATCACAAAATCTGTGAAACAAAAAATATTGACCCATAATGAATCATTGGGAGGAAATCCAAATGACCAGTAATCTGATCTAAAATTTCCCAACCTATTGAAATACAGGATACTGATTATCAAGGAGTTGACGACGTCTATCAAGTTCTTTGAATAGTTTTAATATTGTATGTCAGATGCTCCTGTAATAATTTTTTCATTTGAATTGCTCATTTTTCAATTTAAAAAAAATCAATGAATATTCTCGTCTTCAAGGGTCATGACAAGAATAATCGTATATCACATGATCCTCGTCTGTCGAAAATTCATAGGAATATTGATGACAAATTGGTAATAGAATTGCTCATCAGCAAAGATGAGCCCTCTGTAGTATGTCTCCCAAAATAAGGAAAATACAGAAGATGCCATCTTCAGCTTCTTATAAAAGATTCTTAATAGTGTAATCTGTTGGATGATTATATAATCACTTAACTGTTTTTTTTCACTCACTTCACATGATCTGTGATGATACAACGAAAATGCCACAAATTCACAAAGGAAAGATGTGACTCCCATTGAATTTCGAAAAAAAACTCCCACAGAAAAACATGAGAGACAACATTCTCAAATATTATTTGGACGCTTTTTGATGAGGTGGAAATGTTCTGAAATCCATTTTTTGAGTCTTCTCTTTCCTGGAAATAAAAAAAGGAAAATAATTTGTTATAATATCTGTTCAATGGAAAATTGGTACATGGTATTGGTAAATTTATATTAGGAATTTATGTACTTTCTCTTGAGAGGGAATCGACATCTGAATTTTCATCTGAAAAACTTGCATATGATTATTTTCCTACTGAGAAAATTCTAAAGAAGCTGGTTATATCATGAATAATATAAGCTCACTTATCAGATCCGCAATTGAATTCTTGAGGATGTGCAGCAAGTATATGCTGTAAACATCCTTCGTTTGGTGGTGAAGATTTGTTAGATATGTGTCCAAGACAAAGTTCCGAAAATCCTGCAAACAACTTTTAGATGATTAAAACTTGTCTTTGTATAACACTCAACAAACTAATGTTATCAGATTTCCGCCAATATTAATAGGGTTGGTAAAGAATTCATTGGTCTACAATGGAATAAAAAAGTACGAAAAAAATTACATAAGCCTGATGAGCTTCTCTCTACGACGACGTATTAAGGTCACTGTAAAAATAAAAAATATTTCCAATGACAGTTTTTGAACTGTCTGTGCCAGATTGGAATCTGTCAATACCAGAATAGAATCTGTCAATGCCAGATAGAAATCTGTCAATGACAGATCAAAATCTGTCAATATTATATTTGTCAGATTATAACCTGTCAGTAGCAGCTTTTTATTCTGCCATTGACAGATCATAATCTATCATTGACAGGTTAAATCTGTCATTGACAGGTTTTGATCTGGCATTGACAAATTAGAATCTGTCAATGGGGATATTTTTTATTTTTACAGTGACCCTAATACGCGTCTTACCTCTTTGAGATATAACCGTATAACTTTTTTACTCATCATTCTTTTGTATTATAATTCAGTGTTTCCCTCCATTGATCGAGATCATTCGTCAACAGAAACTTAGTGTATTCAGACAATTGAATTTTCTATATTTTTTGATTTTGAATCAATAACGATGGAGTGACCTTTTCAGAATTCTGCTCAAATCGATAACTATTATTCGAAGATCAGAAACAACACCCCAAGAAAAAGGACCCCCGTATTATCCCAAAGATCGCCTCTTCCTCCGAAAACTCCAGCTAGAAGCATGCTCACGCACGAGTCATTCCGCTCTAATGCCCGCTAATTACACCAAACATAATTACGACAGGCTTTAATTAGTGTTCCATCTGAAGCAGCACCACTGGCAGAACTCCTGTTACATTGGATGGAGCAGTATTATGTGTTACATGTAACCACTTACCTACTTTATATAATGTATACTGATATTACACGGCATCAGAGTCAGCTTGAGTGAAGTCTAGTTTATGAAGAATGCGGCGAGATGCGGGGTGTTATTTTGCCTATGCAGTCGTAAGAGACAGAGGGGAATAATAATAATAATATTTATTCGTTCTTTAAGATCATACATGATGACATAGAACAAGTCAACGAAATATAGAAAAAAATCTATATGAAGTATAAAAACAAAAACAGATAAAACAATCAGTCGATAAAAATTATCATTGAGGACATACATCGAACAGAGAATGTGATAAATTATCATAAAATAAGAATAATGATGATTTATATAATCCGTGAATGTAACAAATTTATGTAGGACACGTCAGAACATTTTAAAAACAATTCAGAATTTGATTCAATATATTGGAGTGTAACTCGTACCAAAGGCATACAAATACATGGGATGTAAATGAACATTTCCAAAGATTTTCACGCACAATCGAGAAATATTTTTGAGAAATTTTATTGGTAGTTGCAGTCAATCTGGCAAGTTGCTTCGATATTGGGAAAACATTTGCTTGAAATTTTGAATATTATATGTATATGTATATGTATATATATATATATATATATATATATATATATATATATATATATATATATATATATATATATATATATATGTTACAGTGAAGGTTTTCACGGATACTTGAGTATGCGAAATTGGTATTCTGGGAGTTTATCCGTTGATTTGTCGGTACTGACTTTCGACGTTTCGCCAACATCTCAGTTGGCATTTTCAAGAATGTTACTGCTCCTACTTGGTGCTAGCAACTGTTGTTTGAAAAACTTCTGCCAGTTTTTAAATGATTTCTCGGTCGTAAATTGTAGCCGATATGATCTGCTCCCTCAGCCGTCGGATTGATTATGGTTGTCGGACTTTTGGCTTATGACTGTTCAGGTAGTAACGGTCGGTCTGGTTTGTGGTGACCTGCATCCACCGAAGGACCATTTCCTGAACTGTTATCCTTTTTGTTGATGAGGGCCCTCCAGACATTTGGAATATTTTGGGAGTCGTCTCTTTTGTTTATTTCTCCATGTTTTTCTATCTCGATGGCTTCCCTAATTTGGCGTGTTCTGAAATGATTCACCTGCGCTATTTGCATTGCTGCCTCGAAATTTATTTTGTGACCCGTCTAGTGGTGGTGTTGAAACAGGGCGGAAGATGTTTGTTCTGTTCTTATGCTATTTTTGTGTTCCTGCACTCTAGCTGACATTCTCCTATTCGTCTGGCCAATATATTGCTTATCACAGTGCCCGCATGTGATGCTATATACTCCTTGGTTTTCGAGAGGGATCCTGTCCTTTGGTCTCGGTAAGCAAGACGAAATGGTCCTTTGAGGTTTGAAGACGGTTCGTATATTTTGTTTTCTCATTAGTCTTTCGATTTTGTCGGTGACTCCTTTGATGGAAGGTAGTGTCACTGATTTTCTGGGTTCTGGGGGGTCCTCCGTCCTAGTTTTTCTTGGGTTTGTTTGCGCATGGATTGCCCTTCTGATTGAGTGTGTTCCATAGCCATTTTGTTGAAGTGCTTCTGATGTCTCTGCTAGCTCTGCTTGTCTATTTGTTGTTTCCGTCAGACGAAAAGATCGGGACACCAGCGTGTTGACTACGGATTGTAGTTGTGTGGGGTGTTGGTGGGATTCGGCGTGTAGGTATCTGTTTGTGTGGGTGGGCTTTCGATATACTGTGTATCCTAAGGTGTTGTCCGGCTTTCTGGTTATCAATAGGTCTAGGAAAGGGAGTTGTCTATTTTCTTCTAATTCCGTAGTGAACTGTATGCGCTGATTCAAGCTATTCAGATATGCCACGAAGCGAGTCAACTCTTCTTTTCCATGAGGCCAGATGATGAAGATGTCGTCTACGTATCTCTTCCATAGCGTCGGTTTCTGTTGAGCATTTCGTAGTGCTTTTTTCTCGAAATTCATCATGAACAGGTTTGCTACAACTGGGGATAAGGAAGAGCCCATGGGAGCTCCTTCTATCTGTTTGTAGAATCTGTTGTTGAAGATGAAATAAGTGTTCATCATGCAGTGTTTCGTCAATTCTGTGACGTGATGTGGAAAGTCTCCTCTTTCCTATCCCCAGTTGTAGCAAACCCGACTAATCAATATATTTATATATATATATATATATATATATATATATATATATATATATATACATAGGAATTACCATGAATATATAAAAAATATGAAAATAATCTCACAGAGTTGATGGAAGACGGGTTCCGTATTTTATTGAAATTGATCGCCTTACGGGGTTGAAAAGGGGTAGAAAGTAATCCAAGATCGTAGAGATCTGAAACTTGAAGGGTGTGCTTTGGATGACGTAGCGTTATCCGAAATTACACTCCTAAGGGGATGAAAAATGGGTTAAAAGTTCTTATGGGACAACGTGATTCCTAGGTCCACTTCGAGTTTTGCATAAACATTCTTTAGAGAAAGAGATGGAAGACGTGTTTCGTATTTTATTGACATTAATCGCCTAACGAGTTTGAGAAGGGGTGGAAAGTTATTATAGGGGTAAAAAAGCTGAAAAAATTTCAGCCTCGGCAATTGATTTGCTGTTTGCAGCAAATTACAAGTTCAATATTATATTAATTTTATTGATATATATGCAGGACTTCACTATATTTACGACTGATACATAATGCGAATCTTCTACTTATGGTTACTGGAGTATAATGCCATATTCCATTCTCTCAGGGAATAATGGCAAGGGAATAATAGTAATAGTCTTCATTCCCTCTTGTTGTTCTATCACAAAATTTCTCGAATTGAATATTATTATGAAAACGATATAAACAATCTTCAAAGTGTCAGTGTCAAATGCGTAGGTAGTGTTTTTGTATTTGTATGGAGATGAATGAAACTGAAGAATCATTTATTTATGATAAATGAATTAGTCGTGAGTGAAAAAGAGTATACTACTCACAATAATGACTTTTATTGACTTGCTGTATGATTTACTATTATACCCGCGCGGGCATAAAGTACACTGTTCTGTTGTGGGTTACCAAAAAAAACTTTGGTGACTCGATTGGCCCAAATTCAATTATGAAGAACACAATCAAAGATCAACGGTTCCCCTTTCTGTTCTCGGCCATGTAAATATATGTCGTAAGCCTTCATAATATAAATATTTTCCATAATTCGAAAACTATGATCGAATTCAAATATATTCGATGGTTGCTAGGGCAACACTGTAAAACTTGAAAGGTTAGCTTTCAAAATAATTTCATATTCATGGCCCGTGCTACCCATAAGGTGAACTTCTTACCCGCAAGAGTCACAATGTGAACTTTATACATGCGCGGGCGGTAAAGTCTAGTTTATACCCGAGCGGGATGAAAATATGTTATTATGTACTTAGTTTGAAATACTTCATTGAACCAGTTTGGCATGAAATCAACTATGAAGAACGCATCAAATATCAACGGATCCGCCAGGTGGAATTAAAACCTCCGACGGCCGGAACACGTCTTCCAAATGGAAAGCACAACAAAGCGATGCGTGCACTGTCACGTGAGCTTTTCACGATCGCTATGAAACGCGCTCTCCCATCTGGTAATGCCCGCTTTGATTTTTTCCTGGGAGCCGATCCGGCAGGGACGCCAAAGGACAAAGATTTCATATTCGGCTCGCTCCTAATTCGTAACGACGTGAGCTTTCGGTCCTGGATTTTCTTTCCGGTGCGGATTTTCTTTTTAATGGGAGCTGACAGTTGGATTTTACGCTTTTATGACAAACGTTTTCCGGACAGGGCGATATTTTGGATAGTTTAGCCAGATTGAGTAGTAATAGTTCAAACCTAAACAAATAGTATACAGTTTCCTGTGAGATTTTCACATATCAAAATCTTGCTCAATATCAACATATTAAAATATACACATATATATATATATATATATATATATGTAAATATATATATATATATATATATATATATATTTAAATATACATATTAAAATCTTGTTCAACAGTGGTTTGATAGAAATTTATTGAAACTCAACAAAGATGAGACAAAACAAATAATTTTTTCAACAAACAATAAAGTGACAGTGGGCAACCATGCCAATCTTTTAGAAGTAATTATTGATGACAGTTTATGCTGGGAACCACACATTGAAAATATCTGTTCAAAGTTAAGCAGACACATTTCCCTTCTGAAAAAACTCAAATCATTTGTCGATAAAAATACACTGATTTCTGTCTTCTCTCCTCTCATTCAATCATATATCAGCTACGGATTGATCCTTTGGGGCAATTCCTCTTACTCTGAAAAAGCATTTAAAATTCAAAAGCAATCCATTAGAATAATCTGTGGCGCGCATTATAGTGATACTTGCCGGCCATTATTCTGTCATCTCAGTATCATGCCTTTGCCCACTTTATATATATTTCAGTCTTTGTTAGAGATTCATGAAAATAAAAATAAATTCCACACTAATTCAAACTACCACGATTATAACACACGCAATGCAGATCTGATCAGGTCTCGAAGATTCAAGTACTTTGAGTCTTTCAAAAACTCCAAGCTCATTGAACTTTACAATGTACTCCCTTACACATTGAAGGACAGAAACCAATCCACATTTAAGAATTCCATCAAAGTAATATTGCAGGAGAAGTGCTACTACAATATTGCTGAGTATATGGCTGACCCACCAAGGATGTGATTCGGAACCAATTTCATTGAAAAGCTTTTATTGCCATTTCATTTATACTTTATATTAGATATCAGTATAAGGATTATTGCATAATATGGTAAAGGCTATATGTGTACACACATATTTTATATTCATATTTTGTATTGTTATTTTTTTTATTTGTGAATTTTGTGCAATATTATCTGTATTTTCTATATATACTTGCTACCTGACTTGCTACAAATGTTTTATAACATAACGTGGTTAAATGAACATCCATCTTTTAATGAAAATAATAATAAATGAACATTTATTGGGCGAACTTTAGTTATAAAAACTTTTCTCACACTTGACTCGTGAATTAGAATGTGAAATATGTGAAAATTTCACAGGCAACCGTATATTATTTGTTTAATATGGATTTTCACCAAGTTGGACAAAGTTGAATGGGTTGAAATCAAATGCAAAAGCAATTAATAATGATCATTGAATTGAACTGGCCCATACCTGAAAATCCATATTGACAAAACTATCACAGTTTTCTGTACGATACTCCCTGACAGAGGGGGAACAAAACCGCAACAGGTGTTTCGCTATACAATAGCACCCTCAAGCAGGATGCATTTCATTTTCCGTTTTATCTTGCTTGAGAAAGTTATTGAATAGCGAAACAAGTGTCGCAGTTTTTTGTACCCAATCTCAGTTAGAATCGTTAATGAAACTGTGATATTTTTCGAAATAATAAGCAAATAAATTCTTAGTATCTGATGCAGATGGAGTGAACCTCTATGACGAAACGCCATCTGGTGAATGACCAAAGACTCAAGCTCCTGCTACATCAAGTAGAGGAGACTTCTCACAGTTGACACATCGTACGGCGAATCTGTAATGAATGACATGCCATGAACAAGGATTGTCTTCAGTCTACTTGCAGAAAAAGCTACAACCCCCAACAAAAATCAGGAATTTGATGTTGGAAATTATTGCATTCATAAATACAATGACATATAGCTGTTTCAAACAATTAAGATGAGGAACTGATAATATAAATGAAACACGGAGGGTGAGAGGGAAAAAGGAAAAATATCGAACTGAACACAAAATTGATAAAGATGAACAAGAAATATAAAGAACATACAAGAAATAGAGGAAAAAATCAAAAAAGTAATCAGAAAATTGAAAAAAAAATTAAAAAGACAAGAACGAAAGAAAAAAACAGAAGCAGAAGAACTATTGCAAAAAAAAATCGAATAGATATTCAAATCGAAAACACATTACAAAAAGCGAAAGTAAAATAAAAAATAGGTTCACCGCACAGCATTTACTTTCTATAAAATCTTGGACCCAACTCTCCTATGGGTGATATAATATGTCGTTTTTTTTATTATGACTACAATATCGTATCGGGAATTCAGAAGTGAGTTTTATTACAATAAACATGCCTAAAATTCAAAAAAAAGTTTCGAAAAAGATGGAACCAGTTGTGAATAACACCTAACGAAAGCAAACGTAGTAGTTTACTCAACACGTGCAGAAACCAATACTTTTCCTTACGCGAATGCAGATGGCTTTGTCAGCAACTTGGCTGGGAGAGGTCATAAAATTGATGAAAGGTTGTCTTTTGACTGACAGATTTCTTTTCCTTGTTGGTACGGTAATTCAAAGTGACATATGGAAAATGTCAGATATTTATTACTATTTGACATTCATTTGATTAGGCCATTCAAAAATTACTGAAACATATCTTCCTCTTTGTTAAAAATTATAGCAGAATTGTAATGAATTTCTTCATTTCCGAATCATTCTGTGAACTACAACCATACAAATATATATTATGAGTATTCAAGTGTCAGTGTACTCCCCAAAAACTTTACAGTTTTACTATTCAGCAGTAGTGCCGAAAAGTAACTCTTTCAACACTGAAATGAGGGCGGAAAAGTAGATTTTTCCGAACGCTAGTAAAAAAAGGTTTTTCGGATATGGTCTCATTAAAAAGAATACAGGGGTGGTCGGAGTTGAAGCCCGCTCCATCAGAAGTCTTAGCAGCCTGGGCCTTGAACAGATGAGGGTCATGTACTATAGATACAGGTCACAGTAATCAGAGGCTTATTGCTTGACCGACTCCCTACAAGCTACATTTTCATCGATTTTTTTTTCAGTATCCCTAATGAAAATGAATTTTCCAGACCCAACAGCAGTTTTTTACGATGTCTGTTTTTTATCGAGATGCGACGTTTGTTCCAATACATATTTTCCGTCGACTGACAAACTCGAGAGCAACAACAATGATAAAAAAACGTCGCCAAACGAGAAAATCAACATTATTCCTCCCTAATGGAAAATGAAACAAAAAACCCCCATTTACACAATATATTTCCCTCTCGTCTGCAGACATCCATTCATCATAGCGTATTCTAGTTTGTATAATTTGTCACGGCAAACGCGATACATAAAAAACAGTATACGTCAAAAATAATGAGTGATATATTACAAGTTGGGATCCGTTCAAGGTTCCAGGGATGTAACACATGCGTCCTTATGGCATCATAAGTTGCGAAAACATCCCCCGTTGATAGATGCTCTTATCCGTTCCACGCGCGTGTCGGCAGTGCAATCAGCACTTGTGGGTTCATGTTTTATTGATGGATTGGGAAGCGTATGACCGAATTCGTAGGGGTGTAGTATTCCACTTAGAGTCTGAACACTTGTGGAAATTCGGATAATTCAATGGATTTATCTGTATCTGAAAAAATTTAATAAATAAAAAGTCATACTGAAAAATACTTGTACGTTATCCTGTAAGATTTTTGCAATAATGTGGTTAACGAAACAGTGACATTTCACGAATCTAAGCAATCACCTTGGGACATTGCGATAAGGATATTGAAATTTTGATTTTTAATTTCATTAGAAATTACTAGGGCTACTGTTCAATATGGAAGTCCTCATACAGTGTCAGCCGTTCTTGATAGAAACATATATCATTGAACACATTGAAATATTTTTTTCATCACAAAGACATACGGAAAGTCTACTTGAGCACCAAATTTCAAACAAGAGTCTTTGTTGTCAGGGCTAACCTTCATTTTAACATGGTTATGAAATGGTTGTTGTCAAAACTCTGTCGTAATTTGTTCCTCATTCTAAAAGTTATATCGGAATATAATTAGAAAAATAATTTATTTCAATATTCCACGAAATTGATGTGACAATATTCATCAACACTTGCCCATTTCACTAGATTCAGCAGGTTTTGCTTCATCACTGTGTAGAATCTCATAGAAGTGAGTTTATAATTGAAAAAGTTAAAAGTAGAGGAAGTTATTCAGTACATATTCATTAATTTTTTCATCACTAATACCTTCTTATCATGATCAGATTTCGATGAACAGTAATAAACCATTCAGAGAATGAGTTGCATTTTTTGAAGTGAATGGATACAAAAAATAAATGGCATATTTTTCAAATAGAAGTCCCCTATAACTTTTCTAATGACGAAGGTATTTTCATGTGTTTTTTGATAACTGTTATATAAAAATGAGAAATACAATGCAATCATTTGGAAAATATGTTTCAAGCATGCTGATATGAATGAAAAAGCGCATTCTGATATGATAAGTTGTATTAAGACCCAAACTATTCAAACAATAGAATTCGAGTTCAGATTGGGGATGCAAATGAGTATCAATGAGGTGAATTGGATCACAACATGAGGTGGGTACATATTATTTAACCATATTTTCAATGTACCAAATAACTTGATTTGTTTTACAAATCAATGACTTCAGTATGAGAGGGAAAATATCGATTATCGAAATTCTGCAAACGGAATAATACCCGAAAGGTATTTCTATATTCCAATGTCCGTGAAAAACATTCATATCGTGTTAATGTTCTCAAGGCCTTTTTCGCAATAATTCGTCGAAAAAATTCCAATACATATGAAATAATCAGAAGAATACTTCTGTGCATTTCCTTATAATTCATCACACTAGAGGGTTGAATATATATGTTGGAGAATGAAACAAACATGTGTCCTTCTCACAATTTAACTCTACGTGTCCGAGCACTTTTTATTTGAATTACAAACAAAAAAAAGATAGTTGCAGCCTAGGTATAGTCTCAATGAACTCAGTTGAAACAGCACAAAAGCTTATGCCAGCTTATAGCATTAGTAATAATTCGCCGCCAGTGTTTCATCCAAGATACGCCAACTGTTGATGGAATTTCTGTTTTTATGCTGTCTCAAAAGACTGTACGTTTGGAACAATTTCAACCGAACTTATAGTGCAAGCGCTGCGTAACATTCCGTATGCAAAAACCGATGACCTCATTCTGATTGATGATTTGAGCTAAGAAAGACTCAATTAATGATATTGTGAAAGTTGCCGGACGGATTTATGGTCCAGTTTTTTTTTTCGGTCCTATAATAGTATTCGCTTCCATCGCTGTAGCTGCGAAAAAAAATTGTTAGTGACTATTAACACCTGGTTTAGGTAAGGTATGGAGAAGAACGGCATGATCTAATTCAATACAAATTTAATAAAAAAAGTGGTTTACCTATTAATAAGTAGTGAAAAATTCATTCAGGTAAGTTTTGACAATTATTGCCGATGCATTTACAATTGATTTCGCTTCTTCTACAAGTGCAAAACATTGTCAGGCATTCAGCATTATATTTGCAAAGCCTGATCAAAGAATTTGTCTTAGGTGGTTTTGCCATTTGCACCGGGTACAACTTTCCATCTCGTCTTTCCTAACCGAAATGGAGTAAGTTGGGAGGCCCATGTATTGTTCTAGTTCTGATAATTTCAGATACATTTGAATTGAATCCCAGCTTAAAAGAGTTTTTTTGGCCGATCCTTCAAACCAAATCCCTCAAAAACTACTATTCGATAGCTTATGCCAAAAGTGGTAGTTGAGTACGAAAACATCGGAATCTGCACCATTTATAAAATCTTGTTCAATTCCTCCACGAACAGCAACAAAAATATGGCTGAAAATCCTTCAATCTGCTTCTAGGTGATTGGACTTCAAATCTAACAATTCAGAAGACCTATTACCTTGGAGCTTCTGAAGATTTTTTGGAGTCTTCATATCCACCGGTAATGGCCACCTGGGTTTTTGGTTGAAGGACTTGATATAAATATTTGTAGTCAGTTTCAGTTAGTTTCGGTTTAGCAGTGTCTGAGGTGTTCTTTTTTTTTAAGATTCATTCAACGTCGGCCTGTTTCCCCTACCAAGGCCAATCATCGACTCCGGTGACCACATTTCCCCCAATCGGAAATTTTGCCGTACACTCTGGTATTCCAACCAGAGGTAGGGATCCTTTATGAGTTCAACAACCATGAACTCAGGACCGCCGGCTTTACGTCTTCCTCGAAGGACAGCAGTTCCTCAATATATCTTGTGTTTATTGATATATTGCCTGCGAGCTATGATATAATACCTTGCTGCAGTTTTATGAGCTTTCGACGCGGTCTTTCCCCGCTGCTTAGCTTCAGATATCGAATGACTAGTCAACATGGAGAGCTAGGCCATGCCCGTGAGGTATTCTTTTCATCATTCTTTTGTAGATTAAGTATAATGATTGTAACGGTCATAGAATATTCGCCACTTAATGTCCTCTTGAAAATCATTGTTACAGTGTCTAAGATTTTTCAACAGCGTAGGATAAGTTTCGATTTAGTTAGGTAGGTGGTGAATTAATTCGGCTAGAGCTGTATGTTGCGGTGTCTTTCTGTTCGTTACACTGATATATATCACTAAATACCGTTAATGCTTCATGGAGTGTATTGCCTGACAATTTTAGATTTCTAAATGAGGCGTGTATGAAAGTCGTCCATTTCGGCGTGAATGTGCATTTCTTCGCGGCATCTTCTATAAGAATTTCATCACACAACTCGTCCTCTGGTATAAGTTCAGCAGTGGATAGTTCCTTCCGTAATTCCTTAGCACACATGACGATTTTGCTACAGTCTAGCCGACGTACACGTTCAGCTATTTCCTTAATGAACTTTCTGCCATGGAAACCAAAGAAGATTGCTTCCTCTCAGTAAGATATGAGAATAAAACCTTGTCACCACATTTATCGATCAGCAATACTTTGAAATCACGATTAGAACTACATCCTCTACTTCAGCGAGTACAGTCATGCGTTGAGCCAAGTATGTCAATTCAAAAGCGGTCGTCGAAACACCGTCTTTTATATCCGCCATTAATTTGTCAAAAGCAGCCAGTATCTATTTATGATATTTGTTGTTGGTCGACCTCTTTCGTTACTAGAAGATATTGGTAATGAAACGTAATTTCTTTAACACGACGTATGATATTGGAAGTTTCTGCAAACAAATCTTTCAGTGTTTCGTATAACAAATTTTTGTGAAAATTCCATAGTATTATCAACGCATCAAAAAACAGCAAAGCTGCTGAAATTTCAGTTAAAAGATGACTTTTTTTTATTTTGGTTTTCGTCGTATACCACAAATGGAACATCATGAGTCACTCGACGAATCGCTGTAGCTTCTTTTTGATTTGCAGGTAGGTCAGTTGATGATCCAGCTACGCCCTCTGTTGTTGATGAAGCTCTTTCTTCCAGCGCCCTATGTAGTGACGACGACGACCCTTTTTTTCGCTGATATAGCTGGCCATGCAACTTCTATACCACGAGGAGTGTTCTTCATCAGCATTCGGATCAAACAACTTCTCAAATTTGTCTGAAATTTCGTCTTTGCGTCGACTTGCTGCATTTGAATAGTTTCTTTTGGTTCATTCACCAGTTCAGCATGATTTTTTGTTCGCCTTTTTTTTTAATCTAATAATTGTGGCGATATTCATTCACTTTAAAGAAAGTTATCACAAAATTCGAAGCACTGCTATTTTAAATATTGGAAAATGTATCTGTTATAATAAAGGATGAAGTTCAGCTATAACTGAAGTCACAAAAACTGTTGAGAAAAGCGCGGCCCGCTCCAAAACTCGAGAGAAGTTATGTGACGCTGGGAAGGAGATTTATAATAAAACTGACAATGGGCTTCTCTGGCAACTTTCAGTTCCAGGTTTGAAAGGATCTTGCAAAAACATTCCAGTCGAGAAATAGCAGTCAATGGTTTTTGCATTCTATACAACATTTTTTTTCACAACTACGGCGATGTAATCGAAAACTCCTATTATAGGGCCGAAAAAAAAAAAACTGGACCATAATTCCGTCCGACAACCTCCAAATTATTATTCATCAAGTCTTCCTCAACTCAAATCATCAATCAGAATAGGGTCATCGGTTTTTTCAAACGGAATGTTTCGCAGCGCCCGCTCTATTACATCTGTTGAAATCAATAAGAAACAGAATGGGACAAATCGTGATATTTTCGAAAGTAGATGTCGAAACACTTATCTCAAAATTCATTCACTTTTATTCTGACTACGAATATAGTTTTCGTCATTTCAAAAACCCAGAAATTCAATAGAATAACAAATCGCCAGCAATACGCTGAGCTTGAATTCTTCGTATGCCTCATCCCATGAAATGCAGATGTGAAAACCTCATATCCTACATTTGAGGTACGATGTTTTGACATCTGCGCATGATAGAAAGTGAAGGTACTTTAGTTGCGTACGATAACTACCGATCGTGATAAATCAAGACAATCTGGAGATATCTGTCGCTACTTGTATATTTTAAAAATGTTAAGTTGTTCAAACATTTTTTGTTCCGTTTACCAGCTGACGAACTTGAGAGTCGAAACTTGTGCGAGCCATGGATTTAAGAGGCCTTACCTTCCAAGTAGGTTATCAAATAGCAAATAGAAATAATAATATTGTTCATATAATTAGTTTCAAATCATATATTGAATACGACTGTGCGAATTTTGGATCGGAATAAGAGCGTTAACCAAAAACTGGGTTTCCATTCCAAAGATAAATCACTGATATTCCACATATGGATGTTGTTGGGACCTTTTACGGGTGCGCTGCATTGCACCCACATTTCGTAACACCCACCTTGCGCAACACCCACATTTCGTAACACCCACACTCTCCGAACATACCCGAATGATGCACTGTTGCAAAATTTACCGGATATTCTGCAATTTTCTGTTACCCCAATCTAACTTAACCTAACTAACCTAACCTAAAAGAAGGATGAATTTGGCAACAGCGCATCATTCGGGTATGTTCGGAGAGTGTGGGTGTTACGAAATGTGGGCATAACGAAATGTGGGTGTAACGCACTGTGGGTGTTACGAAATGTGGGTAGAACGAGATGCTTCCCCTCATGATAAGAGAATATGAGAATAAATAAATAAATGAATGGATAAATAAATAAATAAATAAATAAATAAATAAATAAATAAATAAATGAATAAATAAATATATAAATAAATAAATGAATGAATAAATAAATATATAAATAAATAAATGAATGAATAAATAAATAAATAAATAAATAAATAAATAAATAAATGAATAAATGAATAAATAAATAAGTGAAAAAATCACCCTGATCCATATAAATCGGTCACAGTCTGAGCGATTCGCAATAAATTTTGTCTGGATAGGTCTTCATATCAATGTATTTCAAGAAACCCTGCCCTATTTCCACTAACCGACCTTTCGCGACTCCGACAGCCACCCCACCTTTCTTTCTGGAACAAACTCCCAAGTCTCGTAATCTTTTTTATCGCTCTCCACCTAATTAAGTCTCGAACGCCGTCCGACGCGCAGGCAAAGAGAAAACTCGCTAATCCAATCCTTTCGGGGTGAACTGTTGAAAGTCCTGGAGTACGTTCAACAATTCCAAAAATGCAATTATCTCGGAATTATTTATGTTTCACCGCAGCGCGGGTGATTCATATGGATTATCTGCGCCTTGGAGGGTTCGGAATGTATAGCCGGGGAAGTTGGGAGTAACTGAAAAGTGTCGTAAGTGGAATTTGGAAAATTGTACCGAACTTTATAACGGGATTTCATCGTCTTCGAGATCTCAAGGATTTCACATACATATATTATTGAATATGGTATTGATGCAATATTGGGGAAACATTGGATCATTTTTTTTTATTTCGATTCACACATGATGATGGTTCGGACTTACAATAACAATACAAATCGGATAAGGTAATCAAATCCAAACAAAAGGTTGAAATGGATTTTTTGGTAAAAAATCAAAGGTTTGATTGATCAAAGAAAATAATGCTATGACAGAAAAATTGAGATATGGAATATGAAATATCAGTCAAAAAAATGTGAAGAAAGAAATAAATTAAATAATATTGTGATAAGGAAATCGAGATATCGAATGCGAGATATTGTTGTAACCTTCTCCCTGAATTGTGAGAATGGGGATATCTGTGAGGGGTCACAGAATGTCACTCAGAATGTTTAATATAGTGATTTACCAAAAATAATAGATTAAAAATGATTCTTCCCGTAGGCGCTTATTCACTTTCTCAAAGTTTTTACAAAATATATGTTGTTACATCACAGAGGTTTCTTACTCACTGACTTGAATGCGTTTCTGCCTAAATAGCACAAAATGTAGATATGAGGTTTGGTACAAAACTAACATGAGTATGAAAGTATAAAATGCATTACATATGGCCGACGTAATCGACAACTCTATACTTGCTTCCTATTACGAACAGAGAACAAGAAATTTGCTGAGATGAACCGTATGTGCTTGTAATGAGTTAGTGGATTCATCATTCCTAAGTATCAAATGAAGTTACGTGAGGTTTATAAGGTTCGTAATTGATAAGAAAGAAGTTTCATATGACTACTGAGAAAAATAATTATTATCAAATAACCTTGCAAGCGACTAAACTAAGATAACTAATGATATATCGATTACTTTTCTGAAATCATAATATGGAGGGTTGGTTTTCAACAATATTAGTCAAAAATAGTATGAATAAATGCTGAAACCAAGTTTCAAGTTGAATGACGCGACGTTTCGACTGCTGGTAATCGCAATCGTCTTCGGCTGATGACGGACAACATTTCAAATCATGGTCGGTTATAAAGAACCGATTCCCTTATGATGGGAAAAGGGGCGGTACTAACAATGTGGCGCACGGGTGCTACTAGAAGTGCGCTCATCGATTTTAGGCGGAAAATGGATGTATTGGTGCGAAAACCAAAGCCGTACCTGTGCCTTGTAGATCACCAGAAGCTGACGAGAAGTGAAGTATTTCTTCACAAGATATAGAAATACAAGCTTCTGGAAATCCCCTTTAGCGATCAATCTCGGATGATTTTCTCATCGAGATACCTAATTTTTTAGGAATAGTTACTCCTGACATCTGAATAGTAGACGAAGATAGATCGGCTTCCTTCAACAAGAGCCTGGGTTTTCCAAGCATCAAATTCTACCAAGTTGATGTTACCCCATTCTATTGTTTTCGCCAATTAATACCATAGACGCTTATTCTCATTTTCTCGTAGTGATAAGGAGACTCTGGAAGAGAAACTAGTATAAAGATTTCTGTCGTCCACAAAAAATGCTTTGAACAAGATGTTCTCTCCAGCAAATCATTGATATGAAGCAGAAACGAAATGGGCACCAGAACTGAACTCTATGTATAGAGACCTAGCAGACAAGAAACTCTTCAACAAAGCACACAATTGAGTAGGTAAATCATAAGACGACAGTTCAGAAACAAGACCCCGAAGCAAAACCCGATCAGAAGCTTTTGAAAAAAAACTAAAACTAAAGTTTGTCCTATTTTTTCGATGCCGAATATACTGTGAATAGTATATTGGCCATAAAAAGGTGAAGAATCGGCAATAGTAGTTCAATATCGAAAACGATAATGGTATAATGTTTACCAGGTAGGAAATGCAGAGCCTTCCTGTGACTGTGCTGAGTCGAGGCGCAAGGCAACCTAAAACACTATTGAGAAAAATAAGCGAACAGTTTTAACATATGCCAATTTTTCAACTGATATTTCAAAGTTCAAAACCGTTTATGGTCAATATTGCAATTTCCAAACAGTTACAGTTTTGTGGTAATATTTGCATAGTTTCAACCATTATGTCGCGACGATTATTTCTTAGGGGAAAATAATTAAAAATTTTTGGGAAATTATTACCTGGTCATCTTCGAAGCTCAGTAAATGAACGAAATTATAAAAATCTATACTGAAAATCATTCGTCGAAATCCCTTTCATTCATAAATTTTTTATTTTCGATTCTACGATAATAAATAATAGAAAGAAAAACATTTGACATAGTCAGTGGGCATACTTGAAGACTGGCGTTATTCTTCTTCTTCAAGTATGCCCACTGACTATGTCAAATGTTTTTACATTTTCCTCGCAGAAGGAATGGGCGAATTCGGTTCGCTTTTGGAATACTCCATCCATTTGAAGGTGGCGCAATAACTTCGTTGTTCGCATCAGCTTTGGTCGGGGCTTGATCCTCTGAAGGATTTTGACTTTTAATTATGGGAAGTCATCGACTTCATGTTGATGATGGCACTGCCTTGCACTGACGAGTGGCCAAATAGCCCGGTCTGCAAGTGTGTCCGTCCCTATAATTGAAAATCAATTCCTTCATTTGTATTGATGAAAGTAAATGTAGGATTTACTTCTGTGAAGAAACCTGCACTGGCACCGGTCGCATATAATTCAATGCCCTTCTTGGTATTAGCCAAGGGAGTAGTTGTTTTCTGACAGGTGCCAGCCGAAACCTACTGTGTAGGAGACTGGCCTGAACAGATTGTTCGAAAGATGATTCAATAGAAAGAAAGTTGGAGAAAATTCATTCATAAACATAAAATGTGTTAATTAATATTCTGTAGGAAGGATAGTTTCGTAGATAAATCACGAAAACCAATTGCGTCACTTTTGCCAAGATGGCGCCAGCTGGACAGGGGCTTGAACCCGACAAACTTGAATTAGAGCTGACTCCAATCTCCCCTACACATCGGAAAAATGAAATTGTGTCCTCTGGAAAACGCAACTCCTAATGTAACTCTTCAATAGACTAACACTACTAAGAAATTCTTATCGCTTCTTTATATGAAATATGTTTCCTGAACATTACGGAAGCATTCCCTCTGGTGTTAAGACAAAGAGACTGGTGGAGAAAAACTTTGGAAGACTTCATTCTTATTATCCTTGTACCTACTCCTATTTCACATTCATGATTGGTATTATTTCCTTTTCCCGAAGTAACCCGTCGAAAGCAGTATCATCTTCATAATCAAGGTAACCCTTCCGTTCCCTTTCCAGAGACAAAATCCACACAACGGCGTAGGCAGACGCAGAACTGTGAGCAGTTTGCTTTTCCTCAGAGACAAAGTATAATTATGGAGATGGTTGAGGAGCGCATTAAAGTATATATGCTGAAAGCCTTAATCCATAAAACAGTTTACGGCTATTTCTGAGTCCTAAGTGAACACATAGGAACGGAGAAGAAATGTGATGGGGAAGTCGTATTGACTCCCGATACTGGAGGAATTCGAACTCTGATAGTGATTATCTGACATTGTAGTGTAACAGGAACGTACATAAAGCGGAAACTTTTCGATAGTCAGTGAGCATACTTTGACACTGGCTGTGAATCAAATTCATGCTAGTCTGAATAATACCCACACAGTAGGTTTATAGGCTAACATCTGTAAAAATCAACCGTTTTCCTGGCTTATACTATGGAGGGCATTGAATCATTTGAGGCAGGATGTAGCTTTCCCAAATAAGATTTTGGATGTTAAGGCTGCACAGAAAGAAGCTATTTGCGCTGAGGAAAGGTCTTTTGTGATGATGTTAGGATTTTTATGCTTTCTGGTACTCTAAAGCAGGCTGGCTCTATGGAAATGGAACCCACTGATGATTTTGAGCTCTGTATTAACAACAAATAAAAAATAGGAACTAAACAAACGTAAGTAAATAACAAAATATCAGAGAAGTATTCAATGACAAATTCACGATTCTGAAATCCACCATTGGTTTTATCAAATCAATGAGTTGAAAAAATGTAAGAACAAAAATTAAGGAAGACCAACAAGGTCTCTCCGGTGAAAAATTAAACTACACAAGAGGTCAAAAGATCTAAGGTAGGAAACACAAGAGTCCAATTTATTCGCATTTATCTCCATTGCCTACCGGCTGAATATTTATTATTGGCCGGCTAGGTCCTATCTCAATAAGATTGGTACTAAAAAATATCAGTGGATCCCTCAATATGTGATTAATGCTTTTGTATTCGAAGGATAGAGGAAAACTTTCTCACAGTAGAAAAAAATAATGACTTATCTTCCCAAAAATTAATAAAACAGTTATTCACTTCAACACCCCAAAATTGATTTACCAAAATTGGTCCTCTGTTTACCTTCCGTTGCAGTGTCCCATGCGCCTCAGATTCATTAACTTGCATAAGGAACTCTTGACAAATTACAACAGCTCCTTGGTTACGCAAGAGATTAATTGAAAAACACAGGAATGTCGGGAATCTCCGGAATCTGTTGTCGAGATTGCAAAAATAAATACATCGGGCAGAGTCACTGAGCTATAAACAGCCGATTCAATGAGCATCATGCAAACTTGTGATACGAAATGGTAGAAAAGTCCAGTGTGGCACAGCATGCTCTGGTCAATGTGCAGAAGGCATGAACAGTACCTGCCCAACTAACATTTTTAGTTATAATTACGTTAATCTTACCTTCGATCAGATCGGCGAACTTTCTGAAAGAAGACTAGGTTACGTAATTTTTACCTTGTAATTACCAATGTGGGGAAAAATTCGAAGTAATTTGGACGTCGAAAATTGGTATATTTGGACATTTAGTTTACTAGGTTGAGGATAAAAATAAGTAATCCTGACATGAAATTGGTCAGAAATAAGCGAATATCAATCTTGAATCAACCTTTCTGTTACCAATTATTCCCTTGGACGGATGAATAAACACAGAGAGGTTTCTTTATATGAATAGCATACATATATATATATATATATATATATATATATATATATATATATTTTATATATATATATATATTATCCCTATCTCAACTTCTCATCATTTGGTTGCCACAACGAATCAGCTATGGTCTACATAAAATGCTGACAATAAGTATGGGAATATAAAAATTATTGTCATACGGTAGCTACATGCTCTCTCCTCAACAATATTCTCCTTGCGGCGCGAAATTTTCTGTAAAATGATGGTTCTTACCTTCATAAAATTCACGGGCCTCTTTCAATATGCGATTTGATGCAAAAATAATTTAGATTGATTGCAAATGTATAAATTTTTTCTCCAAAAAACACTCTTTTAGTGAAGTTATGGTTTTAAAATGTCATATGCAGCCATTATTCAGAAATAAATCGTCAGAATAAACTAAAATTCAATATATTATCGATATTTATTGATGGGTAAATCAGTTTTTCTATTTAAATATGGCGTAATTTCTGAAATGTACCTATGAGTCAATATTCTTCTTCTTACGGTATGAAATAAGTTAATAATTGAACTATTAAACCTGTTAAATAACCTTTATATTCCCTGACCGTAACGGCTTATATCTAGTCACATTTAGGTAAATATTCACCAAGAGAGAATACCAAAACATTCATTGGGTTATGATGACAATTGCTTCGTAAATTATACCCTAAATAATATCAGAATTCAAACCGCCCCAATCCTTGTGACGTTTGGGTCATTTTTGAAGGTGAAAAGAGGTAATTTCTCACATGTTCATTGCTCTAAAGTGGCTCATGGAATTAGAAGGGGATTTACTGGTGATTACTTTCCTGCCATTAACCAAGGTTGCTACTTATCAATTATTTATACTTTGAAGTTAAATATTTAGACATTTCTCCCCGGCATGTGGAATAACTGTCATAAAATGTTAGTTGGGTGAGGGCACATCTCTTCCAGCCCACTTTCTAGTTTATTGTTGAGAAATAAGTCAAAATGATTATTAGTAACAATCGATGTCCATAACGGACCAAAAAACTCTGCATGTATTTTTTGTACTACCTCATATTTTGGAAGAATATGAAAAGTTAACTCCTGTCTTCAGATTTGGTATCAATTTTCTCCTCCTAAAGATGCAAATCTTGATAGCGAAACTCGGTCGGGTGTAAATGATATCAGTTTGATGTTGAGGTGATAAAATAGATATATGTTATATACAATCCCAGAAAACTACAAATTGCTACCGAATTTTTTCCCGCAATAAATTCAGAAATCCTTGTCCCAACCCCCCAATCTATGATGGATGACATGAACTTATCAAATCCGACAGGAAGTTCCTCCCGAATGACTCCAATTCTTCACAGTATATTTTCCAATGGATGCTCTCTTCGAGGTTGTATTTTGTATCACATAAATTTCTCTTGTTGATGCTTGTTATCTGGTAGTTTCCGTTATGAATATTTCATGCATTGTGTATCAAAGCATGGAAATGTACGAGCCGAAGTTTGAGTTCAATTTGTCGATAATGTGAGTGCTGTTATTCTTGAATTGAGGCAATATTGCCGTATTTCAGTAAAAAAGAGATATCTCCATTGTGAATATTTTGAATTGTTATTTCTATAACAGGAATAAATATTAGGAATGTGACTATATTTTTACAATATAATGAATGATTTCATGGAGGAATTTTGAGCTGATAATGCAACTAAAATATTCAACATTCATCAAACAAAAATAAAGTGGGTGATGGTGATGCAAAACATGGATTAGATACAGGAGTTCAGCAAGTTTTTTCAACCTGTTGTAAATTATGAAATATACTTTGTTCAACCAGCCTTTGCCGTTACGTCATACGTTGTCCAACTTTATCTCTCATTCATGAAATGGATGAGACGGAATTATGACGTCATTAACGTATGTCTAATGTCGATGTGAATTTTATTTTGTATTTTTGACAGTTCAGTTGTCATAGTTTGATTTGTTCAGTATTTTTGGTCATTTTCGCCTTTTTCAGTTAATTTTTCATTGCCTTTCCGGTATAATGAGAAAGAGCAAAGCTTAATTTTGAAGTTAATTGACTACTTAAGAGAAATATATGCTGGAGTGCCGCTTTTACCGTTAAATGCAGTCTACACCGTATCTACCTATGTTATGCAAAATGTGAGTTTTTATTGATATGATTTTATTAAATTCTATAGCGTGTTGCTGATGCTCCAGAAATATCTATTAGAACTAATCAAAAACTAGCTACCAGTGGAATGAAAACAGATAAAGACTACAAAATCAAAGTTCATGTCGGACATGTTTCTGCTCGGGGATCATCGATTTATATCATACATCAACATGCAATAAGAACACGAGTGTATGCGATGTATTCTGCAGGTAGGTACATTCTTATAATAATTTTGAGGTTGAGTGTGAAATAACATTCAACTAATATAAGACAAACGTAAAACAGCAGAATACGTCACCGGTTATGACGTAACGGCAAAGGATGGTCGAACAAAGTATACTACAGCAGGTTGAGCGGCAATATTCGTACCCTCTAGATGCTCAAGATGTACTTCGCCCTTTCAGACTGTATAGGTAGTATTGAAATAGTCTATGTTACCCAGTTTTGAGTGAACTCAGGTACTGTTTGGATGTCATTTTTTAAAGTGGCTGGATTTTTTTCCTTGTACTCTTTTGGGTTCCCAACCTACCACAATATGAAAATGACTCGGATGAGGGCCAGAGAGAGCAATGGCAGAAGACGAAAGTTGAGGTAATCTACTTTTATCATGCTGTCTGAGGATACTTGTATCTCAACGAGTTCAGTTGATGTGAGCCGCAGATGGCTAACCCTCTAGAGCCACAAATGTCTAATATCATTTTTTTCAAATTTTCGAAAAAAGAAACTTAGCACCAAATATTTGTGAATACGTTTTGAAAACGGCAACTGATTTGGTTTCCGAAACGGTACCGATAAGTATTTTGATAAATATCAGCAACTTTGCGTTATAGAAGTTGCTGACTGATGGAATATGTTCCATTAAGAAGCAATAATTGAAGCAGCATTTTATCGGGGTTGATTGATAATCTGTCACTCAACACCTGTATGAATTCCAATATTGATTGTCATTTTTTCAGATTTTAGTAGGTTGAGGTCCCAAAAAAACTATGAAGAAAAAACACTGCTTTTTCTTTCATTCTATCGCCTGGTTGTTAACTGATTTCGATATTGTTTCCTTTCATAGGTGTCAGGTTTTTGGTATCAATCCTTCAACACAAAAACATGCACTTCTTTGACATCAGAAAGATCCTCTCATCTGCGGTTTGTTCCGTAGTTTTTTTGGATTTGTATCGTACCACAATCTGAAAAAATGAGAATTAATATTGGAATGTATACAAGTGTAGAAGGGCAGATTTTCAATCTACCCCGAAAAGTTGCTGCGTCTATTGAAAAACAGTTCTTTCTGGATAGAACAAGTCCAATCAGTCATCAACTTCTCGTATAACTCAAATTTCGCCTAGGCAAAATTTGAGTTATACGAGAAGGGTAGATTTAAAATCTGCCCTTCTACACTTGTATAGATTCCAATATAAATTTTTATATTTTCAGATTGTGGTGAGTTACAAACCCAAAAAAACTACGGAACAAATATTGATCCACCACAAAAAATGACATTCAAACAGTATCTGCTGTTTATTTTGATAATATGTGATAAAAATGGGAAGGTCATTCCTGTAAACGATTAATTGCTAACGAGAATATGAGAACTGAAACCTTCGCCATATATTGAAAAAATATTTATTTTATGGTGGTTACGCTTGAAATCATAAAAATAAAATAATTTTCTAAAATCAAAAGTATAATAATACACTTGTATGCCCATAATCCGTTTCCTAATGAGATCCATTGTGATACAGATTTTTTATTACAATACATATTTTCAATCAATAGAAACCCATTATGTTTCAATCGAACATGCTCTGCATCTGACGGTTGTCAAAATCAGTAAGTAATAAATTTTCATGGAATATAGCTAAACTTCGATAATTATATTATCAGAATGTCTGATATCAGAGATATAGAAGAATTATCATCGACTCTTCCGCACATATCGAAGAAAGCATAAAATGCAGTACAGAATGATTATATTAAAAAATTGTTTAGATATAGTACTGTTATTTATGTATAGTGAAATTTTTTTAAAGAATATCTCCCTCATATATAAAATGTCCCAAAAGAGCAATGTAATCATCGAAAACTTACAGCGGTAATTGTATTGTATCGAAAACTTACGGCGGTGATTGCATTGTATCAAGTCACCATAACAACACATTTGAAACCGTATCGCTAGACGTCAGTAAACAACACAAATAAATCAAAGAACGTAAACTTTCACGGCCGGAGGTAACTGATTCTTGGGTGTTTTCCGGGTTTGATGGCCGTGGTCCAAAGGTTTTTATTCCTGACGTTTCGCCTACGACTATGGTAGGCAGACTTTGATAATGCCTACCATAGTCGTAGGCGAAATGTCAGGAATAAAAACCTGTGGACCACGGCCATCAAACCCAGAAAACACCCAAGAATCAACACAAATAAATGTCAGATAGACTTCAAAAATAGAAAAACATTTCGCGTTTAGGTGAGTACTCCATGCAATCTATAGAGGAAAGTATAAGTGAACAAAAAATAACATTCCCTTGAGAATTTATTCATTCGTGAAATATTCCCCAATGAATTACATTCGTGCATAAAAATGAAAAATGTCCTTCGACTCGGGCACTTTCGCCAAAATATGAAAATAAAAATGTTGGCGGAACATTTCAGGGTTGGATGTTACTTTTCACTTTCGTTTCATATCGTTGTAGTTCTCTTGTTTTGTCACCTGACGTTGGCTGAAAACTTGAAAACTTTCTATAGAATCTGTATAGGTGTAGAAAGGAAGATATCTAGAATATTAGTTCAACAACTAGTATTAGTTGTTGCACCAATAAACGATGAGATTGGAGACTTCGGGGTAGGAGTTGGAACTTTTTGAAGAGATCCGTTACCCTAATACACCAAGCTGATATTTTTTGCACTCGACGATCATTTTGCTGAGAAAGTAAGCATCTTCAGAGGAGAAAGTATATCCAAACAGCACGTTTGTATCTTTTCCGATGATTTTTCTACTAGAGAAAAAAAAAATGAGCTGAGCACATGCAGCCATCACATTTTTGTACGTGGTTCTCGGAAGTGTAGAGGTGAGCAGATTTTCATTCACAAGTGATACAATATAGAAAGATTCATTGTCCGTACCGCAAATATTGGAAAAAAATCATGATGATTCCATCCTATGTTTGCTTTCTTAAGACGAGTACCCTAGTTAGTTGCAAGCATTCGTTAAACATATCAAAGCTATTATCGGTTATAATTGCACGAGTGCATAAAAATTACCAATAATTTTGCAAGAAAGCGTGATATATCTTATACAAATTGCATTCGGTTTTTTTCATATTTCGTAAATGAGCCAAAATATGAAAATAAACTCTTGCAATTTTTAGATATCAGGCTTTCTTGCAAAATTATTGGTAATTTTTATGCACTCGTGCAATTATAACCGATAATAGCTTTGATATGTTTAACGAATGCTTGCAACTAACTAGGGTACTCGTTTCGAAAAAGCAAACATAGGACGGAATCATCATGATTTTTTTCCAATATTTGCGGTACGGACAATGAATCTTTCTATATTGTATCACTTGTGAATGAAAATCTGCTCACCTCTACACTTCCGAGAACCACATACAAAAATGTTATGGCTGCATGTGCACAACTCATTTTTTTTTTCTCTAGTAGAAAAAGCATCGGAAAAGATACAAACGTGCTGTTTGGATATACTTTCCCCTCTGAAGATGCTAACTATCTCAGCAAAATGCTCGCCGAGAGCAAATAATATCAGTTTGGTGTTAGGGTAATTGATCTCTTCTGAAAGTTCCAACTACTACCCCGAAGTTTACAATCTCATCGTTTATTGGTACAACAACTGATAACTAACGTACCCTAGATATCTACCTTTCTACACCTATACAGATTCTATAGAAAGTTTTCAAGTTTTCAGCACCAACGGCAGGTGACAAAACAAGAGAACTACAACGATATGAAACGAAAGTGAAAAGTAACATCCACCCCTGAAATGTTCCGCCAACATTATCAATCTGAAAATATAAAAGCGAGAAGAGGAGCTTTGGGACGGAAATCTAAAACTCAATCGACCCTTCGGCCCTCGGAAGAGTGACCCTCGATGCTCTTAACTCCATCCCAACGCTCAGACATGTAAATGACGGCTCACCGAAAGCAAATGTTTATTCAAATATGTATACGGGTAGTGCACTATATCTACAAAGGGGTGGAATGGAAACATTGACGAGTCAGCAAGTGACACTTGTGAGGGATAGTGTTTTTTTCCGAAAAGTCATAAGGTGTGTTTGACGTTATTAGAATTTTATTGCCATTGAACATTGTTGTTAGAAGAGAATATTGTACACCTAGGGTGTGAAGTGAGCTATAATATAGCAAACATTTTTTAACCTGGGGCGCGAAGCGTCAAAGTATATGATGTGCGAGCTATACAATAGCATTTTCACCCAAGGTATGTAAGATATTATATCTAGAACTATTGTATAATGTAACCAGCATACGTCTATTTGCTCGATCCCAATAATACCCATTATTTCGGCATTAATCACTGCTGTCATATGCTTCCTTGATGTTCGTTTCGGTTTTTATTCTATTCCTGTGTTTAACTTCACCAATTGTTCAAATATTACAAATATCAGTAACTATAAAAAAATATTTTCTAATATGAATATCAACTCGTAAGATGAGATACGTGATATTTGTTGAGCTTAACACAGATTTTTGAATTGATCATTATGATATATTATACGAATATTATGATTTTGGATTGCTGTGTACAGCTTATCCAATCCATCTTGGCATAGAACTAATAACATTTATGCCCAGTAATCTTTGTGAAGTATAGTAAGACAAAAAAACACCTATTATATATGTTCACAGTATTGAAATTTATTCTTAGCAGGTGTTTTTTCATTCGTCGTGGTCTGCAATACCAGTGAGCGGCTGGGAAAATTCTGATTTCGTGAAATGGATAAGCTGTGTAAAGATGAACAACAATGTACAGTTTGAAATATTTCTTAGAAAAAAATGGTAGTATTTCTGAAAATTTCTATTAAATGTAAAAAAATTCTAACAAAAACCTCAGGAAGAGTTATTTGTCGTGGATAAAGTATAGTATTTTACTCGAGTGTAATGGCTATTATTCCCTTTTGAGAAATAGCCATCATTTTACAGTCGTAAAATAATATAATATTTTCCACTAATATCACTACTACTACTTATTTTTGTATTCGTTTTATACTTTCGTATTTGTATTCCTACTATCTTTATCTTCAATAACTTTGACTTTGCCCCACTTGTTGCTTTCCTACGCTTTGTCAATAGGATAGAGGATTTTTAGAGAATAAAGCTCAGAATGATTGATTGAACTTCGACTTGGCTGTCAGGAAATAAACGCTCTATTGAAATTTCAGATGAAATTATTAATGAAAAATGAAAATTAGTGAGAATCTAAGAGATATTGATTTTTATATGGAAGCATGTACCCTGCTTGAAGTTAGAGATGCTGTAGTCGATGTAAGTAGCGATTTGTTGTCATCCAAATGGACGTGAATACACTATTGACATTTCTCCAAAATTCATAAATGTTGAAAGGGTTTTAGTTCCCAGTACAGAGAATGCTTGAATAATGATGATGTCTCATATGAGTAAATAATAATACCTTAACGATATGATGAGTTTATCAACTGATTATTGCAGTGGATAATTCGGTTTTGAACTGACCTAACTTATTGTACGAACATATCGGAAAATAGGTTTATAATATAGATCCCCACTGTGGGTATTCATGAATACCAATCTTTGTTATGGACTGAAATGCATGATATAACACAATATTTACCTAGCAGCTTCCCTTCATTTGATGCAAAATATGCTGTCATCATAAATTTGAAATGAATTGTGAATTGTCCGTTATTGCTTGGATATGAACACTTTCAGTCATCGTTCCAGATACATTACAAATTTATATTCACAGGAAATCACCAGGGGGATTCACGTTTGAAATATTTCACCACTAAAACAATGCCAACAAATCCACAGTTGTGTCGTCTTATGTCACATTTCTTCTCAACCAATGGTGTGGCTGAATAGAAGTGGCCATTACTTGATGTGAATCCATATTAAACAAATAATATAGAGTTGCCTGTTAGATTTTCACATATATAATATGATATGAATACATTATATTATGTGAAAATCTTACATATCATTTGTTTAATGTTGACATGTTTGTTAAATTTAAATTCCCCTTCCTATTTCCTATATTCTATGGGTTCAAATAATAACTGAAATGAACAAATCTCTTTGATTTACGCCTCATACAACGTAAGTATTATACTTATAGTTTCTGCATTATAATGTTATATATTATTCTCTTAGGGAATAATGGCGAGGGATTAATACTGTTTATTTTCTCTTGTAGTTCTATCACAAAATTTCTCGAATTGAATATTATGATAAATAAATAATTAGTCGTAAATTAAGTAGAGTATACTACTGGCAAAAATAACGATCATTCCACTATTGATAATGATATGACCATAATGAAGATTCAAAAAAAAAAATCAAACAAATTGAAATTTCATGCATATTCTCTATTGTCTTCGATTAGTGAACTGTTCTTACTGTTCTTGATACTCAACATACTATTACAAAGCCAATATACTGTTTCATTACGATTTGAAAAATAACTTCCCAAAACATCACAAGTGACGGAGATTACTCTCCAAGTCTGAAGTTGTGAATTTTGAATGAACATCCTGGATCGCATTATAGAGAAGTCAGAGGTAGGGCTCGTAATGAAAACCTTGTTAAAAGTTTCCTCCATTTATCGCGCCGCAGATAAATGTCTTTTCCAAAGTCGAGCTGGTGGGATGAGAAGAAAAATACGTTCTTGCGAAATTGAATGGAACCAGTAACGTATGTTCGGCGATTCTCCCCTTCCTGCAGAGAAGGGAAAGGACGATCTTTCATGTGGAGGACGGAAAATTCATAGGTGTATGGGGATTCAGAATCACTCTAGGCCAGAGCATGGCTATAGACAAAACGATGATTATTCAATGCATTATCATATGAAAATTAGTCCATTTCAACATTTTTTTTTCATTTGGAAAATGAATAATTACTCATCCAAAACCAAACTAGGTTGAATAAGTCCAAGTCATCGCTTCATCATTCATGTTGCCAATCTCTCTCGCTCTCTTTATCTCTATCTCTTTCTTCCTATACATCTCTTTCTTTCTCCCTATTTCCCTACCTCTCTCTCTCATTCTATAAAAATGGTCATCTTGAAAGTTCCAGGACTCATAGTGATAGGGAAGTTGAGAAATACTTCACGTTTACTGATTTGAAAGCATATTAAAATTATTTGTTTCGGATCATTATAATGGAACTGACAGAATGTTCTGCGTTTTTTGTACGACAAACATATTTTTTGAAAAAGTGAAAGAACTTCAGAAATATTTGTATACGATGATGAGTTAAAATTCATTTTTTTTTGAGGAGGAAAACATTTTGAATATAAATGGATGGAAATATCAATGCAAGCAGGATTCAATTCGCAAAACCAAAATCTCTCAATTTTCAAAAAACTGATGGCATACCTACTTGATGGAATCCATGATAATGTAATCGATAGTATATTAAGGAACGGGTACAAAATGTTACTCATTTTCCACCATACTTTTTCTACCCAGCTCACATTCAGGTTAGTACATATCTTGGTAACAATGCAAGTCTACCGCCGCCTACCACTTCGTATTCCTGTCAAACTTTTTAATTAAAATGGGCGACAAAGAGAGATGTACCTCCAAACATACTAACCAATTATCAGATCTCATCACAATGATGACTTGGACATCTGGTGAGTCTCTTAGTTCAGCAATTAGCACCCAAAATGTTCATAGTTGTAATCCCTATTCCACCTACAGTGAATTACTATTTATTTCAGGTTCACCAGAAACATTGAGTGAAATTAATACGGAAATATATCAACGCCCTGAAAAAAAAAATTGAAGCAATGAAAGAGCAAGAAGTGTCCAGTAGCTCGTGAATGAAGACATAGCTCAATATTGTGTTTTCATTAGTCTGCTTAATTGCTCTTGTTTCGAATTTGAACGTTACATATTTTTGACTACTGCCATGTCAAACAACATATCATTCTCTGCTTGTGTCAAAAAATTTTCAGTATGATTTGTCTACGGGAAAAAAATACGATGAATACCTCAGTTATCTTGGTAATGCGAGACAAAATACGCATTTCGTTGGATGAAATCTGCTGGTGTGAAATTTTTACAAAAACCACACTGGTTTCATTATTGAATGATAATTCACCGATGAATGATGGAAACAAATAATGGTAAAAAAGTTCAAACTTTTTGTAGAGATCATTCGCACTCGACGCGCGTTTCACTAACAAGGGTAGTATCTTGAAGAGAAGATACTGATACAGTATAAGATCAGGATCAGGTTCAGGAGAAGTTGTTAGCGTTTATATATATATATATATATATATATATATATATATATATATATATATATATATATATATATATGTGTAGATTCACACGAAAGGGAAGCCCTGTAATATTCAAAGAACACTGCGTGAATCAAGGAACAGGAGAACATTCACTTTGAATTTCTCAAGTTTGCAAGTCTCAGCAAGGAGTTCCAAAGCTCAGCTGTTCTATTGAAAAAATATCCCTGAGCAAGAGAGGTTCGACAGGTGACTCAAGTTCACAACAAATGGGTGGGAATTCTGTACTCGTCAAGTAATCCATGTAGATATTATGTTAACAATTCAGAAGAGCACCGACTGCGAAAATATCTATAGAAGAGAGACAAGTCTCCTACCCTTTTACGATGCTTCAATGAGGTGGGCGTGTCTGTGGGGAAAGAATCGCCAACAAGTCGGATTGTCTTTCTCTGAATAGAATCGAGAGGTTTCAATGAATGTTTTGGTGCCGAACTCCATACATGAGAGCTGTATTTCAAGACAGGTCTTATTTGAGCCTTGCAGATCACCGGAAGATGACGAGAAGTGAAGTATTTCTTCGCACGAAATAGAAATCCAAGTTTCTGGTTTTCCCATGAGAGATCTGACTGATCGTAATTTCTAGCATCAAGATACTTGACTTAGTAGGAATAGTTACCACTGACATCTGAATACTAGATGATGATAGATCAGCTTTCTTTGAGAAGAGACATGCCTGGGTTTTCGTAGCATTAAATTTCACTAAGTTTATGTTACCTCATTCCATAATTTTTACCAAGTCATCGTTAATTTTATTGATGTGAATGTTTCTTTGAATTTTCGTTTCTTGAGCTGGTATGGGGACTCTGGAAGAGAAACTGGTATGAAGAGTACTGTCGTCCTCAGAACTATGTACTGAACAAGATGTTTTCTCGAGCAAATCATTGATATGAAGCAGGAACAAAGTGGGCGCCAGAACTGAACTCTGTGGAACACGTGCATTTATTGGAAGAATATCAGATGATACTGCATCAACAACCACATACAGACCTATCAGACAAGAAACTCTTCAACAAAGCACACAAGTGAGGTGGCAAACCATAAGACGGCAGTTTAGAAGGAGGCCCCGATGCCAAACTCGATCAAACGCTTTTGGAATATCGAGTGCAACAGCTATCGTTTTTCCGAAATTCTCGATTGAATGCTGCCAAATATGAGAAAGATAAGCTGGATGTCACCGGTTGATCTTCAATGGCGAAACCCGTACAAGAATTTTCGATATTTTGCCGAATCGAGCAGCTGATGTGACGATTAGCGAGCATCACCATAGCGACAACTATCTACGCCGTAAATAACGTTCGACTACATTCAACTACAAATAGCTGTTCCGCAGAGAAACCAATCATTATTCACTGACAACCGCCGTATGGCATTCAACGCAATGAAGCCCAGTTTGCGGTCGAAGCGAATGAGATAACGGCTGTATCCATTAAATGTTTCTCGATCTGGTGAGGATTGAATGGGCAGTCGCTAACTGGTCTTCGGAGGGTGTCCGTACATTGAATAACATACAGGGTGAGTCACGAGTGACGGAGGTTGGGTGATACATAGTTCTGATGATTTTCATTTTGAAATTATGCAGGTCGTTTCTGGGTAGAATTCAGTTCATTTTCAATTATACAGGGTGTTTCGGGAAAGATGTGCCATATCAATTTTGTATTTTGTTCGAATAAAACACCAAATTTTACATTCAATTGATAACATGCATCTAATTTTGGTATGTAGTATTCGATGGTTGGCATCACTGAAATTTTTATCTCGTGATATGTGATCACTCAAATGATAAGTAGAGGTTGCAACCTCATGTCGACTATGTTCTTAATTTCAACAATTGCAGAATATTTTTTATCTACACCCGTACTCTAATAATACACTGATATGCCCACAACCCGTTTCATAATGAAATTCATTACGATACAGATTTTCAACCAGTAGAAACCCATTATTTTTCAATCAAGTATGATGTGCAAGCTTTGCATTTTGACGTTTGTCAAGTCAAAATCAGTAGGTATTGAATTATTGAAGAATTTTGTCAATTTTCGATAATCGAATGCTAATGTCTTATAGCAGTGATATAGAAGAATTACCAGCGATTCCTCCACAGATGTCTTAGACAAGAAAAATATACAATCGAAAAGATTATATTTTTCATTTGACAAATCCAACACATATGTTTTTATTTTCGACCGAATCAAATGAACTCTCATGGTCGAGTGGTCAATGGCGCCGGCAGTGATCAGAAACATCCGGGTTCAATTCCTGACCCGAGCAAAGCCTTTTTTAATTTTTTTCTCTTTTCATTTCTCATTGTTATATTTTCCGTGGTTATACCATCAATTATAATTTCGTAGAATTTTTTAAAGAAATACGATTGATTTCCTACTATTATTGTGTTCAAAATAAATGCCTAATCATATAATATTTTTAGTTCTTCATTATTTATTGGGTGTAGATAAAATAGCGTATGCAACTCTCATGTAATGGTTATTAATACACCCGCATAAACCATACCAAGCTCACCTTCGGCTCGTTCCGTATCCCGGTTTATGCTCATGTATTAATAACCATCATTACACGATCGTTGCATAATATACGAAGTACTCAAAATGCACCGAAAACGATTCTTATTTTCTAAATCTCCCTTGACTTCCAAAGAGACTTATCTTCATGTCGGGGTTTTTTTTTTGAGTGATTTTTCGATGACATATTTCTGATTTCTATTTATTGTTATCATTGCCAAGCAATGAATAGCAATCCAAAATAATAATGTTACGATTTATCGTTTTTTATTTTGTTCAGTTGGGGTATATATTGGGTATTCGAATTCCAATTTGAAAATGAATCGAATCTTATATGTCTGATAGAACTTTCAGAGTGCAGGTCGAGTATTGATTTTCTAATGATTTTGATATCAGAATTAGCACCTCCCAAGGTGGATTTCTGGGGCTACTGCTCTTTCTCCTATATGCCACTGACCTACCTAATCATATTAGCCATGGACGTACTTTTGCATATGCAGACGATATCACAATTGTCGTTACAGCTGAAACGATTACTGAGATTACACTCAAATTTGATACTGTGATACGTGAGTTCACAGACTGACATGAAGTAAATCACCTTATCCACAATACTTAGAAAATGGTCTCCATTGATTTCATCAATACTTTCAAGCCCACTCAGAATATACCAATAAATAACACAGTAAATCACAACACGAAATCTACAAGATTCCTAGGCCTTAGGCCTTGAGCCTTGGAGTGAAAGCTCTCCTTCAATAAGCAAGTTGATGCTTTACGCAATCAATCAATCAATCAATCAATCAAGGTATACTTTATTGTCGGAAGAACGAGGTTCTTAAAGATAAAGCTCATGTACATATATAACTTACGATTAGATAAAATTACAAGACAAGATACAGTTAAAGAATAAAACTATATAAAACAATTTTAAAATACAGTAATTACATACTACTATTCATTGATATTAATTTAAAATTGTATAGTTGATAGTTAGACAGAAAGTAAAATGAAATGTGCATATAATTAAATGCGTAATAATATATTTATCAAGATTCAAAAATTAAAACTTAAAACTCAAGGGTCATGCTCCAACCTCCGGGTATGTAGAACTTTGACCATCTACAGAGTGGAGACGAAAAATTCATCTAGTTTATAGTAGACTTGTTGTACTAGTATTTTCTTCGTATCCCTTCTGAATCGCCTGAGACATGTAGTGTCCCTAATGGCTGTGGGTAGGTGATTATACATTTTGATGCCGTTATGTATTATGGAGTCTCTAACTAAATTATTGGAAGGTCTTGGTAATCTGATATGATTGCTTCGTCGAGTGTTATAGTAGTTATCATTTGTTTCAAGAAGTGATTTATTTTTATGTATCAAAGTGACTGATTCTAGGATGTATAGTGATATTGCTGTTAGTATACCAAGGTCTTTGAATAACGTTCTACACGAGTATCTCGGACCTTTTCTGCATATATACCTCAGAGCTCTTTTTTGCAATATAAAAACATTATCATGAAGGTAAGAGCAGCATGTGCCCCAAAATGCAATCCCGTAACTCAAATGCGATTCAATTAAAGCAAAGTATGCAGACCTAGCTGCGTTTAGTCCCAAATCGTTAGCGATTACTCGGATTGCGTAACATCCGGAAGACAACTTATTGCAGAGATTGTTAATGTGGTGATCGAATTTGAGTTTAGAGTCTATATTTATTCCAAGAAATCGTGTTGTTGTTTTATTAAGGATATTTTCGTTCTCTAGTGGTAAGTCTGGAAGATTACAACGGAATGTGATTAAATTAGTTTTTTTTATGTTGATCACCAGTGAATTGGAGTCACACCAGTGTTTAATTAAGGATAATTCTCTTTCGATTGTTTTTATAAGGTGTTGCGGTGAATTATCATGCCAGAGGAAGGTTGTGTCATCCGCGAAAAGGGTCACTTTGGCAGAGATGTTCAGCTGGTTGATATCATTTATATATAGTAAAAATAAGATGGGGCCGAGTACTGATCCCTGAGGTACTCCCGATTTAATACCTGATATTTTTGAGTCAGTGCTACATCTCACTATTTGACTGCGGTTGATCAAATATGATCTCACCCATTCAAGACTCGAGTTTCTGATTCCATAACATTCAAGTTTATGCAGTAGAGTACGATGACTTACGCAGTCGAAGGCTTTGGAAAAGTCGCAGAAAACTGCAGCAGCACAATCGCCAACATTGATGTTTCTATACACCTCCGACATAAAAGAAAATAGGGCATCATTAGTCCCTTTGTTTGGCTGGAAACCGAATTGGTCCGAGCAGATTATGTTATTAATAATTAGAAAGTTTTGAAGACGTATTTTCACTATTTTCTCTATTATTTTCGCTAAACTAGGTATTAGCGATATGGGCCGATAGTTGGATGGATCATCTTCATTGCTACCCTTATGGATAGGTATAATTACAGAAGTTTTCAAGAAATGAGGGAAAGTTCCAGATCTGAACAAAATGTTGATTAATTCAACCAGAGCACTTAGTGCTACATCAGGAAGATTGAGAATTATATTAACTGAAATATCATCTATCCCTGAACAGTTTTTGTTTTTAATATCTCTCAGGATCTCTTTGAGTTCACTGAGGTTGGTATCTGTGAGTTGAAATTCGTTAATACAGTTGATATTTTTCATATACGACATAGGTGAGTTGAAAGCTGAGATATTTTCGGTAAGTGTATGTGCAATATTGCAGAAATATGTATTTAGTTGATCGGGCTCTATTGATATAGGTTGATGTGTTTTTGTTTTGCCTCTCAATTCGTTTATTATCTTCCAGCATTCTTTACTTTTATTATTGGAACTCTCTACTCTATCTCGGTAAAAAGTATCTTTTGCAAGTTTGATGACGCGGCGGTATGTGCTTCTATATTTATGATAATAGTTAAGGAAGAATGGCTCATTTGTGTGCTTGCGAATGTTATGTAGTGATCTCATGTTTTCCGCTGATTTTTTGATTCCAAGTGTTAACCAAGATTTTTTTTTTCTTTTAATGTTAATCTTTTGAAACGGAAATGCTTTCACGAAGTTACTTCTGAGTTTAACATAGAATTCATTGAATGCCTTATCAGGCTTTGTAGTGGTTTCCCAGTTAGTAGATTGACAGAGGTGATGAAATTTATTGTAGTTGCTAGTGCTATATAGTCTTCCGTATTTATATTTATTATTTCTGTTTTCCTTTTGATTGAATATCACCCTACAGACGACAGCTTCGTGATCGGAGATTCCCGAAGGTATAACCTCACAGATAACATTCTCCAAGTTGGTACAAAAGTAATCTATCATTGTGGCATTCTGTTTAGATATACGAGTAGGAGATTCTACATACATATGTAAGTTGAAAGAGTTCAATAAGTATTGAAGCCTTTGATTCAGGGTAGAATTTTCGGTGAAATTTATGTTGAAGTCCCCCGCAACTATAACTTGAGATGTGTCAGGCAATTCAGAGAGAAGAGTTTCAAGTTTGTGCAGAAAAGACATCGCATCCGAGTTAGGTGCTCTGTAAATGCAAATAATGTAGAGGTTCAGCACTTGGCAGTAAAACAGAGAAAACTCGAAAGTTTTTTCTTCTAATAAAAAATTGTGTTTTTGAGTATTAATTGATTTGATGATACCGTATCTTTTATAAATATGAGAGTACCGCCATGACTACCATTTGTTCTACTATACCTAGAAGTTAGTTAATAACCATATAAAGAGATGTTTTCATTTTTATTTAACCAATGCTCAGTGAGCATCACAATGTCGGGATAGTTATTATTTGCACATAAAATATGTAATTCGTCAATTTTATTTCTAACGCTTTGAATATTCAATAGCAGTGTAGTTATGGCCTTAGTGTGTGTTTCATTCATTCATCAATTAAACAAACTGTATTTTGCATTTTTCACTCTCAAATCAACTTTTTTCACAGGCACCATTTTTCAAATCTGTATAATTCATTAATACATAGTACTATCAGTTACTACATCATTGCATGGAGAAGAGTTACGGAAACATGCAGAATCTTTATACTCCAAAAAAAAAATACATAGGCTGATATTTGACCTGGACTGCAGGAAAACATGCAGAAACACATTCACAGAAGATATATTAACGCTAATATCTACATATCTTTATAAATTATTATATATATATATATATATATATATATATATATATATATATATATATATATATATATATATATATATATAGATATAAATTCTATGCAAAGATTGCAGCATATAAATTCTCCATTTTATGCTGGAGCACACCTCCCCAACCTGCTACCTGGAGAGTTGAAACTCAAAACTGATCTGAGAAGTTTTGAGATATCTCTGAAAAAATATATCATTCGTCATTCATTCGCTAGACGAGTATATCCAACTTCTTCACAAAAAAATGGATTTCATTCATTTTATTTTTCATAAAGGATTTTGTGCACACCTACTTCTGTACTCTATGGTGTTTTCAGAATATTTTTATTGTATAACCAAAAAGATTTTTTTTCTCGTATTCTGTACTGACTCATCTCATGTTGTGAACAAACCAGAAGAGATGAAATAAATATCTATCTATCTACTAGAGAAAATATGAACCGTTTTCGGTGCATTTTGAGTGATGAGAAAAGAAGGAGTTGTATCGTAAATAATTGTGGAAATGTCAAACAAAGAGGAAATAAATGCATCCATATCTGTACAAAATATCTATAGAAGAGAGCAAAGTCTCCGACCTTTCTACGATGCTCCAATGAAGTGAGCGAGTCTGTGAAAGAAGAATCACCAACAAGACGGATTGCCTTTCTCTGAATATAATCGAGAAGCTTCTATGAATGTTTTGATGCCGAACTTTATGCGGAACATAAACAAGTTTTCATCCATTGAGTGAAAATTTGTAACACGCCTTTCTAACAACCTTTTTCCGTCAATTCCAGTCAAATCATCCAATCAATCGATATTTAATTTGATGAATGTTTTTTTTTTAGTTTTTCTGAATCAAAAAATGGAAATTAGAACTTCAATGAAAGAATTGGAATAAAAAAAGCTTGATCTTGATAGATACGTGTATATCATCATATCATCTTAAACAGCTACTCCCCTGTCTATATATGGCGACGACGGGCACTGGGTTGCATAGAAATCACTTTTTCTTGCTCAATTTGTATGCCAAGCATATGAAAATTGAATCAATTAGATGGCAAAGATAGGAATACCTACAATGGCCAACATAGAGAGCTATTTGAGGACCATATCCCATTCTTCATGTCTATATTTCATTCCAACCCATACGAGATCTTGTTTCACTCAGAGAAAATTATCTCTCGAGCTTTCTGATCAGAATCATCTACATACAGATTAATAATAATATATTACTATTTAATAATGACATCAACTATTTACATTGTGATAAAAAAATTCAAAACTACATCAAACTAATTCCTAAAACACTAATATTTGATTTTTTTGCTATCTCTAAGGATTGAGGCGAATTATGAGAAGTTTCTGTGAATTTCCAAACATTTTCAGTAAATAGATATAGTCGCTTTAAAGCGCACGTTCCTCATATATGCACAATAGTAATCCATTAATACATCGCAAGTATCAGTATCACGAAGACCAAAGACCAAGCAGGTAGGAGTGGTTCGACGGCTCGGAGGACTGCAAAGACAAGCATGTCTGAGTGCCACCGGGGCCATGAGAACCACCCCAACAGCCGCTTTAGAGGTCTTGCTCAACCTGCCCCCACTACACATATACATCCAAGCCGAAGCCAGGTCTGTCACGAGCAGGTTGCTAAGAGGACAAGCTCCCATAAGCAACATGCACGGGAGAGACTACAACAAGCTATATGAGGAGTTGGAAAACGACCCGGTTACAAGAATGCCATCAGATGGCATACTTACCAGATATAGCTTTGACAAAACTTTCAAGACAAGTATAACGGACAGGGATGCGTGGAAGCGGGGGCCTCCCATCAATGCGGAAATCGCTGTCTACACCGATGGCTCCAAAACGAATGAAGGTGCAGGAGCCGGCATTTACGGAACCAAGCCGAAGATGAAAATCTCATTGAGCTTGGGCAAATATGCGACGATATTTCAAGCGGAAATCGTTGCAATACACCATTGTGCACAAGAGCTAATAAGGCATGATTTTTCAGGAAAAAACATTGTCATATACTCAGATAGCCAAGCTGCAATAAAAGCAGTCAACTCAATGCAAGTTACCTCAAAACTTGTTTGGGACTGCATAGACGCCCTAAAAGAGCTGGGCAGTCAGAACAGACTGACCTTAGCCTGGGTACCAGCACATACAGGTTATAGAGGCAATGAAGAGGCCGATACACTAGCCCGAGAAGGAGCAAGTAAGGCCCTGAATGGCCCAGAACCATATTGCGGTATAGCAAAAGCTGTACTAAAAACAAACACTAAATCATGGATTCAGCAGAAGTCTCAAGATTGGTGGAACAATGCACCAGGAATGAGACAGGCCAAAGAGTTTATCAAACAACCGCTGCCAACATTCACAGACTATCTACTAGGCCAGAAGAGGAACACTACTAGAATAGTAGTAGGACTTCTCACAGGGCACTGTAGGCTCAATAAACATATGAGTACAATAGGCCTGGCAGAAGAAATGCTATGCAGGTTCTGTCAGGAAGAAGAGGAAACATCAGTACACATACTATGCCACTGCGAGGGCTTGTCAAGACAAAGGTTACTAACGCTGGGAGAAGAAAAACCAAGAGCTCCCAAATTCATGGGAGTTCTAAGAACTAGCCTGTGGAGTCTCGTAAAGAAGACAGGGTTAGACAAAGAACTCTAAACGATCTCGAGGACAAACACAATAGATCTGTAAAGGTCGCGGTGTAAAGGCTCGTAGCACGAAAGTCCCTAACATATAATCTATAATCTAATCACGAAGATTATAAATTACAAAATAGTGCTTGGACAAATTGCTCGAAACTAAATCGATGTGATCACTCCAACATATTTGAGAATCTATAATCAGGCTTATGAATTGATCAGATCGCTTTCGTTCAATTGACACGTTAGTTCTCACCGGGAAAATATTTGTAGATCACCTGTAGACATAACAAAGAGACACTTATTATGAACAAGATTCACTTTTATAACAATTCAGTTGGGGTGGAATAGAAAAACAGAGAATAAGTGGAACATTATTTTGTTCGTGCAATAGCTGCTCCTTTAACAACCAACATTATTGATACGTGATTCCGAGTCTGCCTCGAAGAAAAGATAGCAATATCTGAAAAATAAAACGTCACATGCTACACGTACCCGGAATTACATTCGATAGATACACAGAGAAAATAACCTCCTTGTTGAATTGCCAATTGTACACATTTATGGAACAAATGGAGCTGAATTTTATTCAGTGGCGAAGTTCAAAACGCCACGAGGAAAATCGTCGTCTTCGATTGAAGTGATATTTATTGGGACACAGTGCAACTGTTTCATATTGCGCTCGTTTCCACAAACACACTTCAGACATTTATTTGGCGAAAAACCTCCAAATGGCAGTGGTATCTCTAGTTCACATTTCGCTTTGTTCGGTTGGCGTTCTGTTGGAATTTCGAGGTACAATGATTCCTGTTAGTGGAATCCAGAGTGATGCTTCGAAATGTTTCCACTTGGAAAACAATGGAAATTGTTCACGGAGATGGTTTGAGGAGTGCGTTATTCTCTTTATTTATTTTTGAATGCGTAGATAGACAACGAACATGTATTTTTCTACAACCGTACGATGATAATACACTTATATGCCCATAATGAGCTCATTATTATACAGATTTTTCATTACGACACAGAATTTCAATCAATTGAAAATGGCGGAAAATTCTTTTCGGAATAAAATCAGCATTATCAATACAATATCGAGACTAGCAGAAATTAAATGAATGTAAACTATACTTCTACTTCCAGATCAGTGGGACCCACAATAGAAATACAAAGTGTATAGTTGGTGTTGCTATTTTTAAACATGATAATCTCAAAAAAGAGAATATCTGCCCGTATGATGTGAATAACTTTTGCGTAGAAGGTATAATGGAATGCTGCAGTATTAGATTAATTTCTCAGAAACTCATATCAGTTGTTATTTATAGACCTCCTTCAGGTGATTTTCATGAGTTTTTATATCTATTGAATGGTATGCTAACAAAATTGTGTAGTGAGAATGTCGATATCATTGTTGGAGGTGATTTCAATTTGAATTTTTTGAAAACAAGTATAAATCTCTCGCAACTTCTCGATCTGTTAGCATGTTTCGATATCGAAGTCAGTGTCAATTCTCCAACAAGAGTGACATCATCCTCCGAGACATGTATTGATAACTTTTTCATTAAATGTAATAGGCGCTTTGAAGTATCAGTGAAGGACTTGCATTTATCTGATCACTCTGCACAAATTTTAGTCATGGAAGATCACGTTATAAAAGAAAGTGGTCATAAAGAAAATTTTTATTACCGCAGGGATCTCTGTAAAGAAAACATCTCAAGATTTCGGGACTACCTGAAAAATGAAAATTGGTCGGAAATGTATGCACTAGACTGTCCAGACTTGGCCTACAATGTTTTTTCAGAGATGCTATTGTATTATTTTGAAATTTCCTTTCCATTGAGGAAATTCACTATAAAGACAAAAAAGGGCAATGATTATATAATGACACCTGAATTGAAAGAATTGAAAAATAATGTAACTTTGTATACTTCAATTGCTAAGCAGGATGACAACTACAATGAAATAAGTATATATTACAATAAACTATATAGAGAAAAATTAAGTTGTGCAAGAAAAGAGTATTATGATCATAAAATTCTGAATTCTGATAACAAATATAAAACTACTTGGCAGATCATTAACCAGATTCAAAAAAAACCTACACATTATAGTGTAATAACAGTTAAACAAAAGGATGATGATATTGGAGAAAAAGAACTAGCTAATATGTTCAATGAGAATTTCACTAAACCACTGCTTGAGAACAGGTGCTGCGATCTAGATTTCCTTGTACAAAATATGTCGAGTAACTCAAATAGTTTTTTCCTGTCCTCGGTTTGTGAGAGTGATGTATTAGAGCTCATTTCTCAACTGAAAAATTCCAACGCTCCTGGCCATGATTTTATTTCTAGTAACTTGCTGAAAAGTTGCCGCTTTGAACTATGTCGTCCCTTGGCATATTTGATAAATCTGTCTTCTGTAAATGGAGTTTTTCCAGCAAATTTGAAGCTTGCTTCAGTATGCCCAGTATTCAAAAAAGGTGATATGAATGACCTAGACAATTATGGAGCAATAAGCTTACTGTCAAGTCTCTCCAAGCCGTTCGAGTTGAATTTGAAAAAACAGTTGACTATGTTTTACGAACGGAACAAATTATTGTCATCCTCACAGCATGGTTTCACTTAATCCAAGAGTACTGAGTCAGCTCTATGTGAATCTCAGTCGAGAATTGTTAATGCCCTTGACAAGAAAAAATGTGTTATGGGCCTTTTCATAGATTTCTCACGTGCTTTTGATTGTGTGGACCATGAACTGTTACTATCTAAGCTTTATAGATCAGGTGTAAGAGGCGTACCACATGATTTGGTAAGATCCTATCTTATAGGTAGGAGACAAAGGGTGAAAATAGGTCAATGTATGGGCGATGATTGTGATATTATGCAGGGAGTTCCCCAGGGTTCGAATTTAGGCCCCTTTTTTTTCTTGTTATTTGCTAATGATCTAATTTCATATATAAATGAAACCAACTCCGCTTTTGTTACGAGTTATGCTGACGATACAAATATTGTGATTATTGAAGACAACATGGATGCACTCCAGAAAACTGCTGAGAATATATATGATAAAATAATAATGTGGGCTGAAAAAAACAATTCAAAACTCAACAAATCTAAAACCAATACCATATTGTTCAGCAGACGAGGACAAAGGGAATCGAATGTGATACTATATGAAAATAGTGATAAATCAATTAGTCCTGTAGAAACTGTAAATATGCTGGGAATTGTTCTAGATAAAAAATTAATATGGAATCAACATATTGATACATTATGTAACAAACTGAAAACAAGCTGTTATTCTATTAGATTCATGTCAAATCATTGCAGCCCTAGTATACTCTTAACATTGTACCATGCTAACTTCCATTCACACCTTCGATATGGTATTCTCAACTGAGGTATGAGTGCTTCTGTCCAACGAATATTTCTCCTCCAGAAATATGTTGTAAGAATAATAGCTAAGCTAGGGTACGGAGATTCATGTAGAGATGCTTTCAAAAGGCTAAAAATTCTTACAGTGGACAGCACTTATATACTGGAGGCAAGTGCATACGTTTACAAAAATGAATCCAGTTTTCAGTCTTCTCGGCTAAAACATAACCACAATACTCGTTCTAAGGAGCTGGTCTTACCAAACACTCATAGAACTTCATTGTATGAAAAAAGTATAGAGTACAGTGGGTGTAAATTATACAATATGCATCCAATAACTCTTAAGAATTCCTCAAATATTAATGTATTCAAGAGTCAGTTGAAGAAAATGCTGCTTCTAAGGACTTGTTACACCACTCAAGAGTTCACGGATCAACTAACCTGAGATCTTCAGCTTCAGCAAATATATATCGTTTGCCTTGAATCATCGAATGCTTGAGAAATTGTATGTTGATTTTATTATATTGACCTGTTTTACATTGATACTTCTATTGCTTATGGATATTTGTTGGCACTTTTGGATTGTTTGTGTTACTGTGTTGTTGATATTATTTTGACTGACTTTTAAAATATGGTTATATGCAGTTACATTTATATGTTTTTTATTTTTACTTTTGACCTTGACATTGACATTTGCTTTGTTTATTGTGCATTGATTTTTTTTCAATTGTACTTTTCAACCAAAGAAATAAATATTATTATTATTATTATTATTATTATCTGTCGTCTAAACAAATCTAGTCGGGTCCGTACTAAACCCCACTGCTCCGACCCAGTGGGCGAACGCGCTAGTAAAATTAACCAATGACCACTCCCCGCACCGCGGGGTAAGTGGTCACTGACTCCGAGAATCGTGAGTCCTGAGCAGACGCAACGAACCGAGAATAACGGCCTTCTGCATGCGGCCGGCCAAGTTCTCTACCGCATTACGGCATGCCGGTATGATCTTGAGCTCCGAGAGTAGCGTTGGTCTGGAACCACCGAGAACACCTATAATCAGAACCACTAACTTGACAGAATAGTCCGGGTGGAGCCTGCGGAGTTCGTAAAGTAAGTCCTAGTACTTTGTCCGTTTTTCCTCCTCTTTTCGGACGATATTCGTTTCGGCAGGGGCCGAAAACTCAATAACGAATATCGTCTTACTTCGGTGGTCGAAGAGGACTATATCAGGCTTATTGGCCTGTATTTGCCTGTGGGTGGGGAATGAAAAGTTCCAAAAAATTCGACACCTTTCATTCTCCACTACGGACTCAATATCCCCTGGAGCGTAAGGCAGCACCGGTGTCCTGTCTATTTCATACGAGTGCCGAAGAAAATAGTACAGCACTCGTAGGGCCGCGTTATGGCGATGGATATAGGCCGAGACCGCATAAACTGCACAAGATGACAGCAAATGCATCAAAGTCTCGGGCGCCTGTCGGCAGGCCCTGCATCTAGTATCAGGGACCTCTATACCCATCACGCGGCTCCGGTAGACTAGGGTGTTGAAGACACCGTCTTGGCACGCCATGATAAACCCTTCAGTCTCCGACTTCAGCTCACCTGACCTGAGGAAGGCAAATGTCAGCTTAACAGACAAGCCATGGTCCTCGATGTTCTTAAAGAAGACTCCATGCATGGGCTTGTCTGTATGCAGCTGCAGCATTTTAGCATTCTCTGCAGTTTTGATGTGAGCTTTTCTCCGAGCGGGCTCCAACTCGGTGACAGAGAGTTGGGTTTACCTGCTCGGTGTCGAAGACTATATCAAGTTCATCAGCAGCGCGCCTTGCTGCCTTGAATAAAAAGGCTCCGATTCCTGCATGTTCATGATCTCGGACCATGCAGTTTAGGGGATCCGAACTCCTGATGACTCTACAGGCTCCATCCAGCACCATTCTGTTGTGGAGACACTCCAAACTCAAAAGTCCACGGCCCCCTTGTTGTCGGAGGAGATATAACCGTGGAACGGACGATTTGGGATGCATGCTTCTGTGCATATGCATCATTTTGCGAGTCTTCACGTCAAGTTGCCGCAACTCTTCCTGAGTCCACTTGACTACTCCGAAGGAGTAGAGTAGAATCGGAATGGCAAGCATGTTGGTGGCAGAAACTTTGTTCTTGCCCGACAGCTCTGAGGACCAGATCTGCCGTAGTGTCTGCCTATACTTGCCACGGAGAGCATTTTTCACCGAGTCCACCTCTTGGGTGTGGCGTTGTTCCACACCCAAATAGGTGTATGTCACTCCGGCATTCAAATGATGTAGAATGCTTCCGTCTACGAGTTGGGCATCCTCAGCGAAATCCTCGCATCGTCCTCTTTTGAGATGAACCAGTGCACATTTGTCGATCCCGAATTCCATACCGACAGCATGCGTGAACTCCTGCACCACCCTGAGGGACTGCTGTAGATCCCTTTCCCCAGAAGCATAGAGCTTAAGGTCATCCATATAGAAAAGATGGGTGACCTTATGCCACCGGTTTCCAGGGGTGCCGCAGTTATATCCCCGGGTTTTCCTGAGCGCAACGGACAATGGCATTAGTGAGATGCAGAAGAGAAGAGGGCTGAGGGAATCTCCCTGAAAAACACCTCTTCTTATGATGACCGGCTCTGTTTGGATCCTGCTTTCACCTGATGTTATGGTGAAGCGGGTCCTCCAGAGCGGCATCAGTTGTTCGATGCATCTCACTATTTGATCGGGTACCGCAAGGCACTCGAGTAAGTACAACAACAACTCATGTGATGTTGTATCGAATGCCTTGCGATAGTCGATCCAGGCCATAGAAAGATTCCGCTTATACTGCACGGAGTCCTGCGTGATACATCTATCGATCAGCAGGTTCTCCTTACAGCCCGCGGAACCCCTCTTCGACCCTTTTTGCTCATATATCCGTTCGAACACCGGGTCAACTGCTTGGAGAGTACGCATATACAAGATGCGTGTAAGTATCTTGTAACACGTATTTAAGCATGCTATCGGTCTGTAATTCTTAGGATCCGACAAATCTCCGTTCTTCGGGATTAGCACGGTTCGCCCCTCGACAAACCATTCCGGAATCAGCTGCTCTCCGTTCAGCCAAGAACTGAATATTCTGGCCAAATGGTGGTGGGTGCTCGGTAACTTTTTCCACCAATAGTTATTGAGACCATCAGGGCCTGGAGCAGCAAAGTTCTTCGAACCCTCAAGGGCTCTCCGAACTTCATCCGTGGTTATCGGTTGACGCAGTATTTCGGGCTCAGGCTGTTGAAGCCTCCTAGAGAAAGCTTCAAACTGCGTCAGGGCTGGAGTGACTCGGTTGAGTGGTTGCGGATGCTCGCAGATACCTTTCCAGAAGGATTCCACCCGATCAGCGGCCGGCGGATTATCCACAACACGCGGAGGCAATTGGAATAGGCGAGAGGGTTTCTCGCGGAACTGTTTGTTCTCTGAGAAAGCCCTTGCCCGCCTCACTAGTGACTTTTTTGCAGTCACCAGCATTCGTATCCTCTCAAGGCAATGCTGCTTGATGGTGAGCAGCACTCCTCGATTCAATGTGTGATGGGATCTCCGCAGTTTTGCAGCGATTTGCCGCACTGCGTGCGTAAATGGTCTATTAGCCGCTAAGTAGTCCATCACACATTGGATACGAGACGCGTGTTGTCTCGCCGACTTGATCTTAGCCTCCATCTTGTGTATGCGCTGTTCATGCTTCCTAGAGGGGTCGAAGGATCTGTCACCTCCCTCTCTCCCAGAAAGAGCCTGAACTGCGTCATACACGGCACAGTTGATCTGCCAGATGTCGGCCTCTTCTGTAAGCGCACTACGAACCTCTGCATCCACTAGGGCCAGTTGTTCTGGCCTGAGGGGCTTCACTCTGTGAAGCATCCTCCGGGTCCCGATGTTGTGGGTTCTCGGTGCTTCCAGGCGCACCCTCTCCTCCACCAATCGCACTGGCGGTATTTCTACCGCCTGCTCAACCGGCCTCGGTGGGGCACGCACATAGCCACGGCCACGAAGATGGGATACATAATTCCTGAGATTTTGGGCGGAAAAGGCGGCATGCTCCGGGTGTGCCACGCACCACAGTGCATGCATTAATATTATTATTATTATTATCTGTTGTCTAAACAAATCTAGTCGGGTCCGTACTCCCCACTGCTCCGACCCAGTGGGCGAACGCGCTAGTAAAATTAACCAATGACCACTCCCCGCACCGCGGGGTAAGTGGTCACTGGCTCCGAGAATCGTGAGTCCTGAGCAGACGCAACGAACCGAGAATAACGGCCTTCTGCATGCGGCCGGCCAAGATCTCTGCCGCATTACGGCATGCCGGTATGATCTTGAGCTCCGAGAGTAGCGTTGGTCTGGAACCACCGAGAACACCTATAATCAGAACCACTAACTTGACAGAATAGTCCGGGTGGAGCCTGCGGAGTTCGTAAAGTAAGTCCTGGTATTTTGTCCGTTTTTCCTCCTCTTTTCGGACGATATTCGTTTCGGCAGGGGCCGAAAACTCAATAACGAATATCGTCTTACTTCGGTGGTCGAAGAGGACTATATCAGGCTTATTGGCCTGTATTTGCCTGAGGGTGGGGAATGAAAAGTTCCAAAAAATTCGACACCTTTCATTCTCCACTACGGACTCAATATCCCCTGGAGCGTAAGGCAGCACCGGTGTCCTGTCTATTTCATACGAGTGCCGAAGAAAATAGTACAGCACTCGTAAGGCCGCGTTATGGCGATGGATATAGGCCGAGACCGCATAAACTGCACAAGATGACAGCAAATGCATCAAAGTCTCGGGCGCCTGTCGGCAGGCCCTGCATCTAGTATCAGGGACCTCTATACCCATCACGCGGCTTCGGTAGACTAGGGTGTTGAAGACACCGTCTTGGCACGCCATGATAAACCCTTCAGTCTCCGACTTCAGCTCACCTGACCTGAGGAAGGCAAATGTCAGCTTAACAGACAAGCCATGGTCCTCGATGTTCTTAAAGAAGACTCCATGCATGGGCTTGTCTGTATGCAGCTGCAGCATTTTAGCATTCTCTGCAGCCTTGATGTGAGCTTTTCTCCGAGCGGGCTCCAACTCGGTGACAGAGAGTTGGTTTACCCGCTCGGTGTCGAAGACTATATCAAGTTCATCAGCAGCGCGCCTTGCTGCCTTGAATAAAAAGGCTCCGATTCCTGCATGTTCATGATCTCGGACCATGCAGTTTAGGGGATCCGAACTCCTGATGACTCTACAGGCTCCATCCAGCACCATTCTGTTGTGGAGACACTCCAAACTCAAAAGTCCACGGCCCCCTTGTTGTCGGAGGAGATATAACCGTGGAACGGACGATTTGGGATGCATGCTTCTGTGCATATGCATCATTTTGCGAGTCTTCACGTCAAGTTGCCGCAACTCTTCCTGAGTCCACTTGACTACTCCGAAGGAGTAGAGTAGAATCGGAATGGCAAGCATGTTGGTGGCAGAAACTTTGTTCTTGCCCGACAGCTCTGAGGACCAGATCTGCCGTAGTTTCTGCCTATACTTGCCACGGAGAGCATTTTTCACCGAGTCCACCTCTTGGGTGTGGCGTTGTTCCACACCCAAATAGGTGTATGTCTCTCCGGCATTCAAATGATGTAGAATGCTTCCGTCTACGAGTTGGGCATCCTCAGCAAAATCCTCGCATCGTCCTCTTTTGAGATGAACCAGTGCACATTTGTCGATCCCGAATTGCATACCGACAGCATGCGTGAACTCCTGCACAACCCTGAGGGACTGCTGTAGATCCCTTTCTCCAGAAGCATAGAGCTTAAGGTCATCCATATAGAAAAGATGGGTGACCTTATGCCTCCGGTTTCCAGGGGTGCCGCAGTTATATCCCCGGGTTTTCCTGAGCGCAACGGACAATGGCATTAGTGAGATGCAGAAGAGAAGAGGGCTGAGGGAATCTCCCTGAAAAACACCTCTTCTTATGATGACCGGCTCTGTTTGGATCCTGCTTTCACCTGATGTTATGGTGAAGCGGGTCCTCCAGAGCGGCATCAGTTGTTCGATGCATCTCACTATTTGATCGGGTACCGCAAGGCACTCGAGTAAGTACAACAACAACTCATGTGATGTTGTATCGAATGCCTTGCGATAGTCGATCCAGGCCATAGAAAGATTCCGCTTATACTGCACGGAGTCCTGCGTGATACATCTATCAATCAGCAGGTTCTCCTTACAGCCCGCGGAACCCCTCTTCGACCCTTTTTGCTCATATATCCGTTCGAACATTGGGTCAACTGCTTGGAGAGTACGCATATACAAGATGCGTGTAAACATCTTGTAACACGTATTCAAGCATGCTATCGGTCTGTAATTCTTAGGATCCGACAAATCTCCGTTCTTCGGGATTAGCACGGTTCGCCCCTCGACAAACCATTCCGGAATCAGCTGCTCTCCATTCAGCCAAGAACTGAATATTCTGGCCAAATTATTATTATTATTATTATTATTATTATTATTATTATTATTATTATTATTATTATTATTATTATTATTATTCATCATTCAACTAGTGTTGAAAAAATAGCGAGTGCAACTCTTATGTTATGGTTATTGATACACTCTCATAAACCATAAAAAAATCCCCTTAAGCTCTTTCCGTATCCCGGATGATGCTCGTGTATAATAACCATGATCGTTGCATAATATACTAATTGAAAATCTTCTGTTTTTTATAAAAGATTTTCAAAAACCATTTTTGAAAAACTGCTAATGTGAGACAAATAACAATTATATGCTCATACTCTTCATACCAAGTTCTGCATTACATAAAACTCTGATAGATGGTCTAATGTCTCCAAATTCGATATCATTTCCTTCTGAAATTTTGCATTACCTTCATTGTCCTCAGTGACTTACATCTGGACAAATTCTCTAATCTTTTTTATCATGTGGTAATTGAAGGTATCGAATGTGTTTCATACTTCTCCTCGAGGAAGAGGTTTAGTCTAAATTGGATGCGCGCTATCTGAGTTTCAGAAAAGGCAAGAGAAGTGAAATTTGTTGAAAAATCAGTGATGAAAAAGTTCCGGAATTCGGAACACACTGTTTGTGGAAAAAAGCTGTTCAATTATTGATTTTTCTGTTCAACCACATTTGTTAACTGTCTTGCATGAGCCCATTCAAGATGATGTTATTCCAATGGTTTCATTAACTAGGTTGGTGTCTGGACAAAAGAAGACAAATACCGAAAACAAATACGTTGGCTTTCATTTCCTTCGACTTTATTCATATATAGTATTATTTTCCACTCAATTTTCAGTTCCATCATGATAAAATATAGCTCAAGTCACTCCTGATTAGTGTATATTTCCGTTTTTGAAAGAGTTATCATGATCTGATCAGTATTTTTGAAAATTGCCTTCTACAAACAAACAGAACAAAGCTGGAACCTTCACCTCTTTATGATAGTAGCAAAGATGTGTAAATGATTCAGCAAATTGACTGATTATGCTGATTTATTCACAGGGACATATCCCTTCATGGGAGCTCTTCATTCAATGGTTTTTACAATTCCTTTTCATTTTGTTGCGAAAGTTTTTTTGGTTGATAAATTATTATTATTATCGATGTGATCTGTTATTGAACACAAGCATATCCCTCTGAAAAATGTTCATCATAAATTCGTTCAGTAATTTTTTTAATATATTTGTTTGTATCTTAGTTTTCATCACCTAGATGTCGCTTAATCAATTCCTCACGAAGCCCAAAAACAATAAACCGAATCACTTCATCCGATCATTCACTAGTTTAATGATGCGTTACTTCAGGAATAGGAAGAACCTCGACCACCAAATCCAACAAGGGATAATGTACGAGATCGGGCCTGAATCTCACTAGCTCGGAAATGTCTCCATCCTCCCCAGTTTCCATTAAAATGGCAACAGCAACAATGTAAACGCAACCGTACACACACTGGATGATATACCTGGTAAGGTAGCTTCGGGACAATAATGTCTGACTTTGATGTAACATGGTGGGTCAATGTTTGGCGCTATGATGTACGAATGTTTACCGAGCTGTAGTACGTCTCAGAGAGAGATTAATTATTCGACGAAACTCTGTTTCGATCCCAGAGACACGATCATTATTTAAACACGGTGTAGTGTTAGAGCCGGAAATGATTAGGATCTGAGATTCAGATCAAGCGATTTCAATATGGATGAATGAATGAGAAAAAATCCCTTTTGTGGATAAACTGGTTGTTCCAGAACGTGAATAGTAATGTACTTACTAAAACAGCAGACCGGCATTTTTCTGGCTCGCTCAGATCTTCGGCCTGATGATGACCCTTAACAAGAACTTCCAGTTGGAAAATGGTTGTTGGTTGTCGGGAACCAACAATATGAAAACCTACAGAGGAATGAAATACGACCATGATTCAAGGAGTTCATACTTTTTAAGTTTTTTTGAAGAATGATCGATTCATCTGAAAAATTCATTGCAATTTGTAGTAGGGAATTCTTGGAAATGACGGAGGAAAATTATTCTAAAAATGCCAGAGGATAATTATAGGCTGTCAAATGAATGACCAACAACAGTACGGAAGTAGCGATTGTGCATATATCGTTGATTGAAAACTCAATTGAACAGCTTTCACAGAATGTATATACAAAATTCAGTTATTGAATTGTTAGGTGCTTCCGGGCTTCTGAGCCGTGGACAACAGGTTTTGTGGCCTGACGTTTCGTCTGCATCTGCGGCAGACATTCTCAAAGGCGATGCTTTGATCAGATGTGGTTCAGATGATGATTATCATTGCCGCATCGCCTTTGAGAATGTCTGCCGCAGATGCAGACGAAACGTTAGGCCTTAAAACCTGTTGTCCACGGCTCAGAAGCCCGGAAGCACCTAACAATTCATTAGTTGCCGGCCGTGAAAGTCTTCAATCTTTGATGAAAATTCAGTTAATCCTCATGAAATGAAATGGACGTACGAGGTACGACCCCGAACGACCATAAGACGTACTCGTGCTATATGTGGATAAAATTGAGGTAAGGCCACGCGCTATCCACTTTTGGAACTTTGGAAGACATTCATGCATTGGGCCTATTCAAGGTCGATAGAAAAACAAATCGTTAATTCTGAAAGTCCTAATGCGAACATCAGGACGAAACGCAAACTGGCTCCTTCGCCAGAATTTTCGTTCAATTCAAGGTCGATAGAAAAACAAATCGTTAATTCCGAATGACCTAATGAGGATATCAGGACGAAATGGAAACTGGCTTCTTTGCCAAAATTTTCTTTCTATTCAAAGCTGATAATAGAACGAATCGTAAATTTTGAAAGTCCTAATGAGGACATCAGAACGAAACGCAAACTGGCTCCTACGTCAAAATTTTCGTTCTATTCAAGGTCGATGGAAACACATGGTTAATTCCGATTGTCCTAATGAAGATATCAGGACGAACTGGCTACGCCAAAATTTTCGTTATATTCAAGGTCGATAGAAACACATCGTTAATTCCGATTGTCCTAATGAGGATATCAGGACTAATTGGCTCCTTCGCCAAAATTCTCGTTTCATTCAAGGTCGATAGAAAAACAAATCGTAAATTCTGAAAGTCCTAATGAGGACATCAGAACGAAATGCAAACTGGATCCTACCCCAGAATTTTCGTTCTATTCAAGGTCGATACAAAAAGAAATCTTCCTAATAAGGATATATCAGGACTAGATGAAAAGTGGCTCCTTCGCCAAAATTTTCGTTCTATGCCAGGTCGATAGAAAAACAAAACGTTTATTCTGAAAGTCTTAATTAGGATACCGGGACGGAATGCAAACTGGGTCCTTCGTCAGAATTTCTGTTCTATTCAAGGCCGATAAAAAACAAATCGTTAATTTTGGAAGTCCTGATGAGGAAATCAGGACGAGATGCAAACTGTCTCCTTCGCCAAAATTTTCGTTTCATTCAAGGTCGATAGAGATAGAGAAACAAAACGTTTATTATGAATGTCTTAATGAGGATATCAGGACGAAATGCAAACTGTCTCCTTCGCCAAAATTTTTGTTCTATTCAAGGTCGATAGTAAAACAGATCGTTAATTATGAAAGTCCTAATGAGGATATCGGGACTCAATGCAAACTGGATCCTTCGCCAAAATTTTTGTTTCATTCAAGGTCGATAGAAAAACAAATCGTTAATTTTGGAAGTCCTAATGAGGATATCAGGACGAGATGCAAACTGGCTTCTTCGCCCAAATTCTCGTTCAATTCAAGGTCATTAGAAAAACAGATCGTTTATTATGAAAGTCCTAATGAGGTTATCGGGACAAAATGCAAAGTGTCTCCTTCGCCAAAATTAATATTTTATTCAAGGTCGATAGAAAAACAAATCTGTTATTTTGGAAGTCCTAATGAGGAAATCGGGCAAAATGCAAACTGGCTCCTTCGCCAAAATTTTCGTTCTATTCAAGGTTGATAGAAGAACAAACCGTTAATTCCGAATGACCTAATGAGGATATCAGGACGAAGTGCAAACTGGCTCCTTCGCCAAAATTTTCGTCCTATTCAAGGTCGATGAAAAACAAATCATTAATTCTGAAAGTTCTGATGAGGATGTCGGGAAGAAATGCAAACTGGCTCCTTTGTCAACATTTTCGTTCTCTCGTCTATTTGACAACTGGAAGTGAGAGATAACCAAGGAATTTCTGCTGCACCAACAGAAATCACCACACAAGCATGGTGGAACTAGAAATAGTAGAGTACGCAACTCGAAGATAAGGCTTGCTAGGTACAAATAAACGATGAGTTTTGGAACCTTTGGTGTAGAAGTTGAAACTTTTCATAGAGATCAATTACCCTAACACCAAACTGATATTTTTGCACTCGACGCGCGTTTCGCTAACAAGGTTAGCATCTTCAGAAGAAAATTGATACTGAGTCTAGAACTGTGGTTAGTTATTTATATACCTAAAGTTTTCCGGTCCGATATGGACTTCGTTTGTTACTGTTAATTATTTTAATTAATTCCTCGGTAATGAACTGACTACCTGCAAGTTCCGTCATCTGTTAGTATTGATTTCTGATTTCTTCCTCAACAATAAATTGAAAAGCGGGCTAAAAGGGATAGGTCCCTTGTCACCATTCATGCTGTTTTTACATTTTGCTATTTCTAGACTCTCACATGCATCGAGTAGTCTTGGGTCATGCACATGCTTGATCAGTTTCAGATTGCTTTCACCAAATTCACGAGAATCGCCGCACTCGGCTAACGCCTTGTGCTCACAATTTTGGCTCATGCGTAAGGGCTAGTTGTCCTCCTCGTTACGTAACTACAGACATTCACTAGTACATCTCTATAAACTATGCCCTTGCTCATTTCATAAAGTATCAAATTATAATACTCATTTTGACAACAATAATCACAACATTCCAATTACCACTCATCTGCGATGAAAAGTACGAAATAGAAATATCAGAATAAATGAAAGCTCTCATTCCCAAAGTTATTACAGATATCTGAATTCCTCGCTAATACCCGGAAGACTCCCCAAGAGATAAACTCAAATGAAAATGAATTCTCAGATAATGATAGCACATTCCCGAATACCTTTTACACTACGGAATGAACGTCCCACTCAAAATTATAAGAGAGCAATTTATTCCCGTGTATAAGCTGCGTTTTGCATGTTTCGAGGCATTTGGAAAACGTCTTTATTAAAGGCAATGCAACGTTATAAATTAGCTTTAATTTCACCTTTTGTTAGCAGGAGTACAGTCCAGATTGTTTTCGGGAAATCAGATTATATATAACGGGAATAAATACTTTCTATTGTATTATTAAAGGCGCTCCATTCAACAGGAAGGTTGATATTTGTTTTTGATGATACTGGGCTAACTGTTGGGGATTAATGGGTGTGTTTAAATACCATCGCATGTCAGTTGGAGGTTCGGAAGGAGAACTAAACAATAGGGTTATGTTACAAAAATATAGAGTTATGCTGTGTTCTTGGGAAGCGATGGCAAATGGATTCCTGTTAACAAGGTTAACTTGGTTATTTCAATGTAATTTACATTTTGGAAGGAGCTATTTTTAGTCAGCATAACCATTGGAAATATAAGGTTTTGAACATGAGAAATAACAATCAACGGTGACAAAATGGAAGCAGTCAATCGATAGGGGTGACTACACTGTGGCAGTATTCTTGGACTTGAAAAGAGCTTTCGAGACAATTGACCGAGGTATTTTATTGAAAAAATTAGAGCGAATTGGCATTCAAGGTGTTGTTCTTCAATGGTTCGAAGACTATCTATCTGATCGCAAACAAATCCCCAAAATAAATCTGAGCCTGTCGAATCCTCGTAACACCTCATATGGAGTACCTCAAGGAAGTGTATTAGGTCCTGTACTTTTTATAATTGATATGAATGACATACATTCTATTCACGATTGTAATTTCATCAACCTATTTGTGGATGATACCTTGTTGTCGATTTCGGATCCATTATCAAGAACTGTTGGACAAATATATGTCAATACCGTCCTGTCCAGTTACCCTTTTTACGGAATAACCGGGAAAAGTGATCTTGAAATGCTTCTAATTAAAATGTAACAATGAGCGACTAGATCGTTTTCTCTCCTATACCGTTCATATTTTTTTAACCATATTCATATATCATCAGCCTTTTCAGTATTTTGCGAGGTACATAACTCGATTTCAGTTGTGAAATTCCCATTGATAGCGTTTACACGTTATTACGCCAATAGCTGTTTTACCTCTAAGCTAAACAGTATCAATGTAGCAAGTAACCATGTTTTTCTGATATGTGGTGATTTTAATATTTCAACAACTCATTGGATCAATTTAAGTAGAAATTCCTACCTTGAACCTCATAACGTCCAAATAAAATTTCAGAACATTCTGGACACCCTGTCTCCTCTTAATTTTATGCAATTTAATCATATCCATAACCACAACAATAAGATTCTGGATCTTATTTTATGCAATGAAAATAAAATTACACAGTTACATCACAGTTCTAATCCCCTAGTTCATGAAGACAGTCACCATCCTTCAATAGAATTTTTGTGTGACCTTACTTTTCTCAGGATCCTTCGAAACAATGTGAATTGTTGGCAGAATAACTTCAAGAGAGCCGAATGTGATAGCATAAACCAGGCATTATCTGCTATTACGTGGGATGTTTTATCTACGGAGAAATCCTTACATCGCAGTGTAGATTTCTTTTATGATAGAGTAAATAGAATAATAGAGAATAATGTACCTAAATACTGTGAAGATAAAAACTTTTCCCCTTATTAAAAAAAATCAACCATTCATGCGGTGAAAGCAAAAAATAAGTTTCACAAAAAATGGAAAATATATAGAAATGAAAATGACTTCAACATATTCAAAATGCTCAGGGCACAATCAAAAAGGCTAATTGAAAATGATTTCGAAAGCTATTTACGCTCTATTGAGGATGCACTGCCAACAAATTCAAAACACTTTTGGAAATATGCTTCTCTAAAAAAACAATGCACGAACAAGATTCCAAATGAACTCATATTAGATGGCGTCACTGCTGATAATGGGCAGGCTATAAGTAACCTCTTTAGTACATATTTCCAAAGTGTAATTCTCCCAGAGGCACACAACTTTGATTACTCCAACTTACCATCAAGACAAAGTAACAACGAAATACACCATCTGCAACTAACAGAGAGTGAAGTTGAGAATGGTTTGAATGAGATGGATGGCAACAAATCTGCAGGACCCGATGAAATACCGCCAACCTTTCTGAAAAAATGCGCCAGATCGCTAGCAAAACCTTTAACAATCATTTTCAATAAGTCACTGAAAAGTGCTGAATTCCCAAACCAGTGGAAAATTGCTGCTGTCATTCCTATATTCAAAAATGGACAGAAAAATATCATTCAAAACTATAGACCGATTAGTAAATTATCAGCTATACCCAAACTATTTGAAAAGTTGGTGTATGGGCACATTTTTTTCCTCGTGAAATCTACCATTATATCAGAGCAACATGGTTTCATAGCAGGTCGATCTTTAGAATCTAATTTACTAGAATATAGTGAATATCTGCATAATCAAATGGATCGTAGATTACAGGTTGATGCTATATATACCGACTTCAGCAAGGCGTTTGATAAGATTAGTCACAATCTTCTACTCGAGCGGCTTGCTGGGGTCGGGGTATGTGGATCATTCTTGCGATGGGTAGAATCTTACATAAAAAATAGATCCCAATTTGTATCAGTCCAAGGTTACCGGTCAGAATCATATACAACTTCTTCAGGTGTCCCCCAAGGGTCACACCTCGGCCCTTTATTTTTTATTATATACATAAACAACATAAAAACTTGTTTCAAATACTGCAAATTTTCTTTATATGCAGACGATATGAAATTATATTACGCTATACGTACTTCAACGGACTGCCATAGGATTCAGGAGGATCTTAATAGGGTAATAGAATATTGTAACGATTCCAGTTTGTACCTAAATCTCCAGAAATGTAACTGCATCACATTCACTAGAAATTTCAACCTAGTACACTTCGACTATCTTATCGGAACTCATCAAATAGCAAGAGTTAATAACATTAGGGATCTTGGAGTTATTTACGATTCCAAATTAATTTTTGATTTACACGTTGAATCCGTTGCAAACTCTGCCTCAAAAATGTTGGGTTATGTAATGAGAACCTGCAGACATTTTGTGAAAATCAAATCTCTTATATCTGTTTATTATGCTCACGTGTTCAGTAAATTGAATTTCGCTTGTATAGTATGGTGCCCACAGTATGGAACGTACATTAATCGTCTAGAAAACATTCAGAACAGATTCATCAAATATATATGTCATAAAGAAAACTTCAACTACCATGGGAAATTAATAATGCTCGAAAACATTTCAATCTGATATCTTTGTCAAACAGAAGAATAATCTCTGACATTTCATTTCTACATAAAATCATTAACAATTCTATAGAAAACTCTAACATTCTTAGTCAAGTCAGTTTCAACATTCCAAATCGGTATCTCAGAACGAACCTTTTATTCCATGTACCATTCCGGCGCACGAATTCCTCTCAAAATTCACCCTTGAGCAGGATGGTTCGTTATACCAACCTATTCAGTGATCACATTGATATATTTCCTGCATCTCAACGTAAAGTGAAGAAGGACTTAAAATATATTTTATAAAATGGTTGAAATCTATACCTTCCTCCTTTCCTCCTTCTCAATTACTTTTCTGGTGATGAATTATGTATACAGTTGGAACCGTCGGTGTGAAATTGAGGTTAATTCTGTATTGCCATAATAAATTAGTTTTAGGAAAACGAAATGTAAATTACCAGAACTGTTAGTACTTAGTTTCGATACTTTAGCTAATAGCTTGTAAACGGATACTCCAGTGGGCTCATGCCTGTTTTTATCTTTGTGGCCAATAAATAAATAAATAAATAAATAATAATAATAATAATAATGTGACTTTATTTTGCTCAAGTAGTTTTCATACACAATAATAAATGGAGGCGGCATTCAACATGGTTGCTCTTCCATGCAACCTCCACAACCTCCATACGTTATATAACGCATACACACTCGAATTACATTTGGTAAATTTTTCTGTCTTATCGATTCCATATAGAAAATTACAGTAGAAACTGGCTCACATCGATCCTTCACAGCCAGCTCCTAAAATTCCACAGATATATTCCCGACGTTTGATACATACCGTACGTAATCCATAAAGGTACAAGTGATGTGGGGTTTGCAAGTTATCAGACGTTGATAAATGACGTTCGGTCAAGCGTTCCGTCTATCTCGCAGAAGGAAAGGATATATACAGACCGGAATTTGACTTAAAGCCCATCATAAGTCTTCCTAGACGTCAGGTTTATATTTACGCACTGATAAATCGATATTAATGAACCGGATGGAGTTCGGGATAGGCATCATGAGTCGGGTGGACACGGGCAAAGGCCGGAGATTCTGCAGAGATTAGATTGTCGGGAAGAAATGAACAGATGTAGGAAATCTTATGGACTGAAATGGTAGGATGAATCGGGACTGAAGACAAAAACGTTTGACTCAGCAAGAAAATTCGTTGACAGTTTCGGTTTGGATATGAATCAACAATAATTAATTATAGACGATCATTTCCCTTAATGCGAAGGCATTACCTGCAGGCATGTCATTTGTTATTTTTAATCTTTTTGAAATGGGATAAATAACATACAATTATACAAATAATATGCCTGCAGGGAGTGCGGCAGTTGATTCTGATGATACTTCTCCGAATCCAGTAATTACAGCAATCAATATTAATGAGAATTCGCGGAATCCAGAAAAAGCTGGCTACCTGGATCCATATGAATACACTTCACGAAGTCGTAATATCTAGTCTTCGGAGTCTAACTCAAGATGTATGAACGTCAGGAAGAAATTCCGAAAAACGACGGCTATGGTTTTCCTATGAGAGATTTTCACTGATCCGAATTCCTAGCATCGGGATACTTGACTTTGTAGAAATAATATTACTCCTGACATCTGAATACTAGATGATGATAGTTCGGCTTTCCTTGAGAAGAGGCATGCCTGAGTTCTCGTAGCATTAAATTCCACCAAGTTCATCTTACCCCATTCTATTATTTTCACCACGTCGTCGTTATACAATTGACGTGAATATTTCTTGAGCTGGTATGGGGACTATGGAAGAGAAACTGTTATAGAGAGTACTGTCGTCCGCAAAACTATGTATTGAACAAGATGTTTCCTCGAGCAAATAGTTGATATGAAGCAGAAACAAATTGGGTGCCAGAACTTAACCCTGTGGAACACCTGCTTCAATTGGGAGAATATCAGATGATACTTCATCAACAACCACATACAGAGACCTATCAGACAAGAAACTCTTCAACAAAGCTCACAACTGAAGAGGCAAATCATAAGACGGCAGCTTAGAAAGGAGACCCCGATCTCAAACTCGATCAAACGCTTTTGAAATATCGGGTGCAACAGCTATCTTTTTTCCGAATTTCCCGATTGAATGCTGCCAAATATGAGAAACATAAGCCAATAAGTCACTGGTTGATCTTTGATGGCGAAGTCCGTATTGTCGATCATTAATTATTCCTGATGTCTCTAGATATTTGATAAGCTTCATATTGATTGCTTTTTCCATAACTTTGGAAATGATAAAAAGCAATGCAATTGGTCTATAATTACAAGGTAAAGTTTTCTTTCTTTTTTTAGGAACTGGCTGAACTCTTGCTGTCCTCCAGGACTTAGAAAAAACGCCTAAGTTATATGAGAGGTTGAATTATTCGCAAAGTACTGGTGTCAATTCGGGGGCAAATGCTTCCGGAACCATTGCTGGGATTCCATCAGATCTGCAAGCCTCATTCGTCTTCAAGTCCATCAAAATATTTCTTACATTTAGTTGGTGAAGAATCAACTCATGCATATAACTTTTAGGGAGAACACTCACAGAAATCGTTTTTATATTACAATTCAAACCATTAAATCAGTCTGAAATGAAGGTGTCATCAAGAGTTTCTGTGATAGAGCACAAATCGTATCATGAAACCCAGAGATTCGAAACAGAGGAATAGTTACCATAAAAAATGTACTGTAGAAAATGCTAAACCTAACGAATTTGTTAATGGAACCGTGCAAAAGTTTGAAAGAGATTTGTATAGAGCAAACAACGATATTCAACAAATTCCTCTGATAGCAATGATCATTCCTTATATACAAGATTTATTGGAAAAAATAAAACTTATAGGTAATAGATTCAACTCGAGATCAATATTCAAAACAAGGAACACGATCAGGGTCCTGTTTCAAGAACGTACAAGCATTGTAGCTACAAGAGAAACATGGGGAAAGACGATAATAAATAATTGTTTTTTACTCTTTTTTTACCTGTACCTGCATTGTTTTTCTCTGGTAGCTACAAGACTTGTAATTTCATGAAACAGGCCCCTGATCCCTTTTAACTCGAAGCAAACCTCTGAATAGGGAACAGAATTTGAAAAATTTAGTTCATTGTATTCCTTGTGTATGAGGCAGTGTTCATACTAGTGAAACATCGAAGCCATCAAGAATTGGGACAGTTGAACATAAAAACAACTTGAGAAGACGAGAGAAATAGATAAGTCGAAATTAGCTGAACACATATTATCAACAAATGAAAAAATGCTAGAAATGAAGGAATTGCTACCTGTTCATTGAGTATGGATCAAGGTTGGATGCCTCTTCTGAAAAGGGAAGTTAAACTGGGGATATTCAATTCGAAGTGGGTTGTTAAAATCAACAATAGGTACAGTAATTGATGAATGAGTCATGCCAGTGTAACATTTTGACTCTACACACCACCAATTGCAATTTCATTGAAAATTTTTCAATGTAAGCTGTTTTTTTAAAAAAGGAGGGTATGCTTCTCTGGGCCATCTGCTCCCGATTATAAGATTTCATACAATTTTAGGTCAATAAAAGAGAATCATTTTTCCAAATTAGTTGAGGCTTTCGCGGCCCAGGTTTTCAGTATCACTACTTTTATTCGGGTTTGAAGGCCGTCGTTTTTTGGAATTTCTTCCTGACGTTTCGCTGGCTCGAGTGGTTAGCTTCTTCAGAGGTTCATTCATCTTGGAATTCACTCCGATGACTGGAGATTGTTTCTTCGCAAGTTGTAATCCGCATGGAATAATAAGCACCGCAAACTACCTGAATCGGCATAAATACAACTTGCGAAGAAACAATCTCCAGTCATCGGAGTGAATTCCAAGATGAATGAACCTCTGAAGAAGCTAGCCACTCGAGCCAGCGAAACGTCAGGAAGAAATTCCAAAAAACGACGGCCTTCAAACCCGAATAAAAGTAGTGATACATTTTTCAAAAATTTCAACTCCCAAACCAATCCGGAACAACGTCAAATAAGCTTTTCTTCAGCAAAATTTTCAAGCCAATACAATACTAAAATAGACATTTTGGCAATTATGTGCGTATTCTGGGTTGCAAGGTGCGGTTTATGGTTGCAATGTAATACCATATAGAAAAACTTCTGTGTTTTAGAGATATCGAATTCTACTAGGCAAGGTCACAGGTCACTTAATCTGCTGTGGCGAGGTTTAGAACATATCAAAAATTCTTGTGGTGTTGATAGCACTGATAATATAGCGGGCGCAATCAAACGATATTGAAATAGGTATAATTGAAGATGTGTTAGTATAATCAGCTAACAGAAATGATCACTGTTGCGATTTTTCACTGTCACCAGTAACTCTTCTTTTTTTTTTGCTTTCTAAGTTTTTGATATTGATGATGGTGTTGGTGATCAGTAACAGGGCAGCGAGAACGAGAACAATTAGTTCAAGAGTTCTCCAATATTGCTAATTTAAACATTGTAGTTTACCTTCTCGCTTGAACTTAGCATAGCATCAGATGCAAATGCGAAAGTTTTCTCCAGGATCTACCAAGTCAACATCTCTGTGAGCTCGAATATTTAGTAAAAAATGCCGTTATGTTTCATTATTAGCCGCTTTTGAAGTACATTTCTTATTGATGTATCCAGTGCAACCAAAACACTTAATTGGGGCCATGTGAAATTAACAACTAGATAGATAAAAAAATCGTTTAAAAAAATATCCTGAATAATTCTATTGAATGAACGAATAAAAAAAAACGATGCATTTATCTGTTATCAACAACACTAATAAAAAAATGTCAGTTCTAACAATTAGTCATCCAAATAATCATTGAAAAGCAATAATGCCACTTCGAATTTTTTGAAAATAATTGATATGAAGTTATTATTTTTTCTATACATAAGATAAACTATTCTTGATTGAAAAATAAGTACTACTATATGACTCATTCATAAGCATTCAAAAGCGTTCAAAAATATTTTCAGAAAAGGCCAAAATTTCCCCATCTAAAGCATACCCTCCTTTGTTATATAAATCTCCGAATTCATAAAAATACGATACGTTACCGACAAAATAGTGACTCAAATTCACTTTCATTTCTTCACTATTGCAAATACGTATCGGGGAAATATTCTGATTTGTACAAAACACGGACATTATCAGAACTGAGAGCTTTATCCTTTTCAATTCTAGGAAAATGAAAACCCAAAAAATGGATTCCAGAACATTTTCACCTTCTCAGCGAACATTTAAACAATATCTACCAAAAACCTACCCGAATTTTTTTTCGTGACTACCTCCCAGACACATATTGTATATTCACCAGAAGCGTATCATTTCGATAAAAGCCCCATTCGCCCGAAACTACCGACAATGAAACGGCCGCTCGATACCCCTTCCCTCCACCCCCAACCCCTTGGAGTTGCGACCGTCCTTGGCTCGTCTCCGCTGCCGTTACAAGCGACAGCAGATGGCTTTATCTCGGCGCTTCGTCCGCAACGTGATAACGACACGTGTTTTAAATTTTCGAGAATGGGCCAGCACGTTTCGCAGTGCATCCTGTCTTCTCTCTGTCGCAATGGGGTGAATGACAAGCGTACAGGGCATATCCGTTTGGACACTGACGAGATCCAGGGATATTTTTCTGTGAGCGGAACAAGCTTGTCTGGGTTTAGGAATGAAATGTTTTCCCGATGATAGATGGATTTTTATGCAAACTGCTCTCGATTTCTGTAGAAATATACTGTAGAATAGAATAGAATAGAATAGGATAGGATAGGATAGGATAGGATAGCATAGAATAGAATAGAATAGAATAGAATTGAATGGAGTGGAGTGGAATGGAATGGAATGGAATAGAATAGAATAGAATAGAATACAATACAATAGAATAGAATAGAATTTATTGATCTCATAATAATAAATAGTGACATTAACCTTTTTAGATATAAACAAATTGAAAGGTCCAGCTAGAAACTGGAACTAGAACATCTACCTTAAGATATTGAAGCTTCCTTCACAAACACGGAATCAAAGGAAACTCCAACATTTCTACTCACAATATAAACAGGTACATTTGAAATCAAAGTATATGTTGCAGCTTGGACACAGTTCAAAGAGTACTTTCAAAATATTCTTCAACTGAATATGGACACATGTCAATGAGAAAATTTTTAGTCTCCTCTTTGAATTTATGTATTAAGGCAATATCTTCAAAATATTGGGGGAGTCTATTATAGAGTTTAATTCACATTGCTGCAGGTGATTTCTTACAGATTTCTATACGCTGGTAAGGTACGGAAAAATGTGATTTATGTCTTGAATCATGTGCATGAATATCACTATTTCGCAGATAGTATGTGCTTGATTTGAGTTTCGAGTAATAGTAATATACAAATTGAGTAGGAGGAATATACTTTTATGTGACAGAATGGAAAGATACAATTTGGTGACATAACGTGAATTTGGAAGATTTGAGAAGGAACTAAGAAAGCATCAGACCATTTCGATTCCTAATCACTTTGAAGAAATCATCACTTCTGCTAGTACGAACAATTGTTAATGTTATAATGTGGGACATTTTCTATAATTCGGAAGAGTTCCCTAGCATACTTCGTTAATATAAAACACTTGGTTCATGGTGAAGTAAATTTTCGAGATACGGTCAAGTGGATTAGAGTAGACAAATTTGTATCCTTACATGCCATTTTTGAAGATTCATTCACTCAAAACAGTCGTAAATGGGGTCACAAATGAGGCAGTAGATTCACTGTTTGACATAGACTTTTTTCATTTTCGTGAAGGATTCAAACGTATTTGAATGATTCACATATATCAACAAAAATGTTTGCTAAATATTTGGTGTTACTTCTTCTAGAGAAGTTTCATGATTTTTTTTCATGAACTGCTTTGGAAGAGAAAATGTATAAAATAAGGTTTATTTGTTTTTTCTATATGTTGTTCATAATGTTCTTAAATCTAAGTTCTGGACATCAGCAGACGACTGATTGGTTTTCAAAGAGCAAATATTACTTGAAAACCCTTCTGAAAGCAACGCAACGAACCCAGAATAACGTCCTTCTGCAAGCGGCCGGCCAAAATCTCTGCCGCATTACGGCATGCCGGTATGATCTTGAGCTCCGAGAGTAGCGTCGGTCTGGAACCACCAAGAACACCTATAATCAGAACCACTAACTTGACAGAATAGTCCGAGTGGAGCATGCGGAGTTCGTAAAGTAAATCCTGGTACTTTGTCTGTTTTTCCTCCTCTTTTCGGACGATATTCGTTTCGGCAGGGGCCGAAAACTCAATAACGAATATCGTCTTACTTCGGTGGTCGGAGAGGACTATATCAGGCTTATTGGCCTGTATTTGCCTGAGGGTGGCGAATGAAAAGTTCCAAAAATTCTCCTCTGGAGCGTGAGGCAGCACCGGCGTCCTGTCTATTTCATACGAATGTCGAAGAAAATAGTACAGCAGTCGTATGGCCACGTTATGGCGATGGATATAGACCGACACCTCATAAACTGCACAAGATGACAGCGAATGCATCAAAGTCTCGGGCGCCTGTAGGCAGGCCCTGCATCTAGTATCAGGGACCTTTATACCCATCACGCGGTTCCGGTAGACTAGGGTGTTAAAGACACCGTCTTGGCACGCCATGATGAACCCTTCAGTCTCCGACTTCAGCTCATCTGACCTGAGGAAGGCAAATGTCAGCTTAACAGACAAGCCATGGTCCTTGATGTTCTTGAATAAGACTTGTCTGTATGCAGCTGTAGCATTCTCTGCAGCCTTGATGTGAGCTTTTCTTCGTGCGGGCTCCAGCTCGGTGACAGAGAGTTGATTTATCCGCTCGTTGTCGAAGACTATACCAACACTCTATTATTATTACATTATTACCTTTTCTTATTTTTATTTCAACACCCTGTGTCTTGAGAACGAAGGATTTGCAGACCCATGTTAAAATTACCTAAAGAATCGTCTGTTAAATTTATGGTACATATCTAATTAACACCCTGTATTTCCAACCCTAATTATCTCACCCGCCGCTGCCTGGTTGACACACATCCAGCATTAGAGGTCGAGGTGGTGCCACGCAATATCCAGACCGACCGACATCGAAGTCCAAGCAAACACCGGCCACCTTCGACCCCGGCAAGTTCTGCGATCACTTTCGACCCGGCCGTAATCACTTCGGGTTTCCCGTCAGACGTTTGATCAGAGCTAACGGCTTTGACATATTGTCCACTTAAATTCTTTGTCGATCGCATCAATCGACTTTTTATTTTCGACATCATCCTCGAAGTTGACAAAGTGCTCGGATAATGCTTTTTGAGATTATTTATGGGAAATTGTTCTGTTTTGTTTCGGTTTCGTGGAGGACGATAGCCGATGATGTACTAGTAGAAGTGGGAGTATAGCAGATTGAGGGAGGCTTATGGATTTTTCACAGGGGTGATGGCCCTGGGCTAATACACGTTTGTCACCATAATAGAGGGGACGATATAACGTTTACAGAACGTTCAGATTATCGTTCTAATGTGTTCAAATCAATTCCAGATGATTGTGCTTGCCAACCAAATGGACTTAGCCAACGCTAAGGAGACCATTTTGTTACTTGAGTTGTTCATTTAAGGTTACTAATGGTTTGGTAACTTCCACTGATTTCTTTCCTATTATTTTTTTTTCCTATGAGATTTTTGGCATAGTTTATGTAGGGTACTAATAGTTTTCAGAGAAGCCCTGGATACAACATACACAGGCAAGTATGCCTAGGTGTTATATTTCTATACAAGCAATACTTGAATAAACTTGAACTTGGATGATACTGAAAAATAATTTTTTGATTCACATAACTATCAGACAAGTTGCATTTCAGACTATAGTCACAATATCATCAACCTTTGCTGTAATTGAGGTTATCCTTAGTTGATATGGGAATGTTCATGATTTAATGAATTTCAACATTCTAATCTCTTTTTATCATTCATAAACCAGTAACTGTAATTCATGTTACTTCATTTGAATGTCTGTACTTCTTGTGGTATTTTATTATGGCTATTTTTAATTGTTTACCATGCATTGTCTATGAGATTTTGTAACTTCGACAGTAAAGTATACTTGATGATGAGAATGATGATATTAGAGAAAAAACATTGGCATTCGAGTTGATATCCGATTGGAAAAACCTAAACACTGGAGAATACACTGCAAGTGCATACTATCGTTTTCAACTAGTCTTCACGCCACCAAAATCCGTTAAATTCATTCAAGTTTCGACAGGTCATCATCAGAAGATATTTTTCTTTGAATATAAAATAAACAACAATTGTGTAGTATTTTCAGTTGTTCGTTCCGGTATCGAAAATGAACATGAATTGATCAATCAAAAAGGGGCTTTGGAAGCACCAATACCGTACAAATACACAAAGTAGATCTCTTCGTTAACCGTAATTGGCAATATCTCGATTTCAGAAGCACTCTGCCAGATGTAACTCCCGAGTACCCCTTCTGTTATATTAGTGTAAATAGAATATTCACTGTGAATGAAATTTTAAAAGCAGCCCCTATTTGCACAATAATATCTACTGAGTGAGAGATAATAAGGTAAGGTAATAAGTTCAGTGATAAAAGTGATATACTAGCAGAAAAATATCCATGAAAGCTTGCTTCTGTGAAATCCATGAATTACTTCCACATAAAAAAAACATAATCTAGTGAACTCATCACATGATTCCTACTTAATTAGCAGGTACACAGAAAGAGACTAGGAAATTCAAATCTGACAATTTCGAATATGTATTAGGAAATAAAAACTTGAACAACCTGAAATGAAAAACAAATCAATTATGAGATAGATAAATTACCCCAGACATGAAATGTATTTCCGTTCCTATATTACTATACTATATGAAGTGAATGAGGCTTGGGGAGTCACTAGATGATCTATCACGAGTCTTCATCTTCATGAGGAAAATGAAGGGGTAAGTAGTTCTTTTCAGAGATCTCTAGACATGTGGATTCAATAATGATAAGTTTTGATTTATGAATTTTTAAATCAGCTACATATTAAATTACAGAATCATGGAATTACTAGGAAGTACTAGGAAGCAGCTTTTCTCATCACATTCAAACTCTAGTGTACTATATATCCATTGAGTTTCACATATACTTATTAGATACGTATAACATTCTGAATGTGAACTTGAAATTTCTTCAGATTCAATGTGTATTTCAGTCGCAAAAGCCAAGATTTTAGTAAGCTAAGAAAGGCGAGTAGCTTCAAAATACATGGTATCAGCTTTGGGATAGTTTCTTGATAGAAATATAACTGTTTCATGTTTGGAGATTGGGTAGGAGCAGTTTGTTTTCATCTGAAAAATTTGAATGCGCACGGCTTCTACTCAACTATTTTCATCAAAATCAATAAGTTTCCTGCACAATATGTGAACATTTGTTGGGAATTATGTAATTTTGCGAAAACAAAAATGAATTTTTGGCTATCTGTCGGAAACTAAACAACAAAAATATAACCTTGAGAGACAATTGTCAATAGACAACTTTAGTTCGTCAACTGCTATCATACAACGTATCGCTTGGTTTGAATTCCCAATTGAAGGAGATTCTCAAGACAGTGTACCCAATTCCTATACAAACTCAATACTATTGAGAGCCACTCCAGATTCTTTATTCAGGATAATTCATGTTTTGGAATAACTCAGATTACAACTGAATTTATGACAATGTTCCTTTAAGGCCATGAAAGTATTTAGTTTTCCTTTCTAAATAGGTATGATTGTTTCATCATTCAGCTCAAAAATGTTTCAGTCATTGTCCACTCCTCTTGAAAGAAACGTGCATGTCCATGATCAGTTTCAAAACTATGCGGAAAGAGAATGGAAATGTAAATTTGAAAAAAGGATCTTTTGAATCCCATAGATTTTTTAACCTCTGAGCCAAAAGTAATCCCGAATTCAGATCAATATTTTCGATAGCTGGTTCATATTTAAGTTATTCTGCAGTACTTTGAACTAAAATATATTCATCACGTACTTTTTCGTGGAGCCATCAACTCTTCTCGTTTTTGGCAACACTTCCACGTTTCGCAGTTTTGCAAACCTCATTATAGAGAAAATCTCACAGTATGAGTGAATTGATTGACTTCAATCAAGTATCAATCAGTTTCATTCAACTTTCTCGTTTTCTTCGGTTGGTACTGGTTTTTCTCCGAATCGATTTGAAACGTTCTTCAATACGTACATGCCTTATATTTGAAGGCATATGCCTCTGCAAGATCAAAGATGAAACTTTATGAAAGGAATGTTGTTGTCGAGGAACCTTTTGAACATTATCTGGTTGTAGACCAGATTTTCTCCTACAAATTATCTATGAACACTATCGATTTGCAGGAAAGAAACTCGCTGGATATTAATTCTTTTTCATTAAGAAGTTTGGCGCTTGATAACTTTCAACAACTCAATTTAATATTGTTCGACTGATATATCCTGTGAAGCTTCCATGTTTGCCCGTGGAACCGAAAATCAAAGATGAATGAAAGTGGACCTTTCACATGAGGGCTTGACAATTGAATGACATATTGTCGATTCAAATCCTTTGCCTATCGCATCAATCGACTTCTATATTCGGTATAATCCCCGAAGTTGACAAAGTGCTCAGATAATGGTTTTCGAGATCATTATTGGAAATTGTTGTTTTGTTTCTGTTCCACGTAGGCCGAAAGCCGCTGATTGATACCAGTCGAATTGGGATGAAGGCAGATTGAGGCTGGATTAGGAATTTATTTTTGACTAGAGCGATGGCCCGGGGCTGATAAACTTCAGTCATCATAATGGAGGGGCAATGAAAAGGATATATACAGTTAATAAAAAATTCAAATCATAGTTCGAAAATATTCAAATCACGTCCTCTGATCATTTGAATGAACCCAGTCAATCCATTGCTATTGGAATTATCTGGGAATAGTTTTGTAGGAGTTCTTTAGTGGGTAACGAATGTAAACATATATTTCCTGGTAGTTTTCTATTGATGACGATTCTCGAAACAGTTGAACTGATTTTAAATTCACCCCAACACTATTTAGAGCTACTTCAGATTTTTCATTCTTAGGACAAACATTTTCAAAAACTTTTAAAATCACAGAAAATTGACTTGGTGCCTCTCGCCCATAGGAATAAACGTAAGCTACCCAATTCACTCTTATCTGAACTAAGTTGATGGAAAGGTTCTTCGTGGATCAAAATATTTTTCGCTCTTCTCCTGTTAGTACCGCTGTTCTGATCGAACCTAGTCCAAACATTTTTCAATTGTCGCCTATTTTACTTCAAATAGCATGTCACTGCAGGTGCTTCCCAAACATACATAAAGAGAATGATTGTTAACGAACCTTTTGATTGAATATGACTTTCGACCGGGTTCCATCTCACACCACTTCCAGGGATCAATTTCCATCACAATCAGTTTCTTTGCTTCGAATCAACGATAACTTTGAATTACCACTTATTGAACAATTTCACAAACGACAGCATTGGCATGCCCAGATACAATTGGGAATGAGCATTTCAGATGACAAGGCACTCGAATAATGCATGTTCAGATTATTTCTTGGACATTCTTCTGTTTTGTCACTGCCGATGACTGATGGTTAGTATTGTGAATTATACGACTGTTGAGAGGCACTTCAAGAGAGTTGCATTGGCTATTGTTTCTACTACCAAGAAAGTAGATGGTTATTTCATCGAACAATTCTTTAAAATAAACTAGCAGAATATGTTACGAGAGTGGAAATTTCTTTGAAAGTTCTCCAGATCACAAATCGATCGTTTAAATATTGATACACCTTTTTGGTTATGGTGAGTCTCAAATGCTTGCTTTCGAGATGAATCCTTTTTTTTAACGACTTTCATTTCGAAAACCTTTGATGCACATCTGCCTATTAAAACCTACCGAGGAGGTGTCACAACCCTAGATTTTCAAACGGAAAGTGGGGTCAAGTGATATAGACCGGTCGACAGTGACAAAGTTTCTGTACCAATTTTTTCCAGTCTGCCTTCGGAAGGGTGAGTAATTGAATATAAAAGGAATCGTAATCCACAAAAAAATTACGCGCTGTATTGTACTTCATGTCAGACCCATATTTTGCGTTAGTTAATTTCAACGAGAATTTGGATGGAAGCCTTGTTACAGTCTGCTTTTCATTTGTTACAGATGAAAACATCGATCAAAGTACAAAAATTATAGAGATATACTGTTTCGAATAATACACACACAGAACTGAAACTAGCCTCATTGTGAGAATGGGGAAAATTTATGAGACATACTCTTTGGAAGCATACAATGTTTTTGATCAAAAGAAATTCTGGGTTTGCCCTGAAGTAACACGCAGCGCATATTTTTCCTGCAGATTGTGTTTCCTATCCCAGAGGCAAATTGTAAAAAATTGTTCCAAATAATTTGTGACTGCCGCCCGGTTTAATATACCTATCACGTGAAAAGATACAGAATCATTTTTCGAATAATATCTTAATCATTTAAATTTACCCAAACATTCGAAATCGGCGTTCAGAACATCGCAACCCGATAATTTTTGGTACTGATAAAAAATACAAAGTTTTGATATTCAAAACGCAGAGTAACTACAAACAGTTCAGGATCACTTCATTAAAACGAAACCAAGATTTCATTGTTGAAATTTTTCATCACAATCATATCCCCATTTATCTTTTGCTTTTTTTCTGTTGAAATAAATGCAGATGAGTGAATCAAAATAATTGGGGCAAACTTTTTTTTCATTCAATCTTGTCAGTAATTCAGTTCGGTTTCTTCTAAAATTATTTCAACTTCACTATAAAACGGGGCTTATTTCATCCCAGAAAGGGTCGAAATTGTCAACTTCTATTATCAAAAAATAGTTTTGCTAGACTTACTGCTCGCTTGTTTGATATCCCAATGAAATAATTCGTATATTACCAACTTACTTAGAGAGTTTATTGATAAATGATCCGTTTGTAATGTGAAACACACAAGAACCACATCAGAACAAATAATATTAATATTGTGGGAACCCAATGGCTTACATTTCCAAGTTCTGTTGAAGTAACGTTTCAATAAATCAATTCAGCAACTTATTCACACAGCACCGTAACAAGTGACAGATATTGGAAACTACGACTGATTCTAGTTGCTTGGACTCCTGATATCAAAAATTCATTGGTATTCTTCAAAAATACCAAAATTATTGATACTCAACGCCGTTTAAGCATTGATTCTTCAAGTTTTTCATCATCATCATATCATTGTAAGGGAAAATTTGTGTCTTCCACATGATGTATCACTCAACCCTCCTTTTCATTTGATATTTCACGGTTGTGACACCTCCTCTTCACAATCAAACCGTACGTGTCCGATCGTTTTTGCTTTGAAGCACAAATGAAAGAAAAAAGTTAAAGTTAAAAGTGTACGCTTTTCGTTGGACCACTCTGCATACTAATCATATTATAAAACGAGTCTGAAACAAATGCTTTCGAGATAATTTCTTGAGAATTTCTCCGTTTTGTTTCCATTGTGTGTCAGCCCAGTCGCTGATACCAGTCGAACTGGGATGAAAGCAGATTAGGGGGAAGAGGTTTATGGACTTTTTATGGGGCTGGTGGCTCGTACATCTAGAGAGTGTTTCTTTTGGGTCTAATTTACTGTTCAATGTAATGAAGAGGGCGATAGAAATGATACATAACAAAACTTTCAGATTATTGTTGTAATGTGTTCCATTCACTTTCAGATTATTGCCTTGGCCAACTGAATGAACGAAGTTAATGTGTTAAGATTGGAGTGAGTAGTCTGGTAAGGAAGGATATGGTTGAAATAGACTGGTGGATACTATGATAAGGGCAAATTTTCCCCATGGTTTTATGCCGATATTATTAATCAGATAAAAAAATGAGCTTAGGAAAACTTTAAGAAATATAAAACAGCTCTCCATCAGAATCAATATTCAGATCTGAAAAAAAACTTTCGAAACTAAAATGAATGCAGTATATGATGAATTTACAAATACAGCTGAAAATAATATTTTATCTGACAGCTCGAATTTTTGGTCATTCATTCACAGTAAAGAAAGGCATCGCGTATTCTAGGTATTATGAAACTTGATGATGCGGTGTTTGACAGGCCCGGATATATTCTCAACGGATTCGCAGAGTATTTCAGGATTTTTTACTTGGTTTCCGAAGAGAACTTGCTTCGTGACAATTTTCATAATTCTGAATTAGATATTTGAACATATCCCTACCTTCTCCAATACCAATATTGTTGCTGCTTTAGGAAAATTTAAAAAAAAGCTCGTCGCAGGCGTTGATGGTATTCCTAGTCTTGTGGTATCGAAATTCTCTTCATACCTTTGATGAGCATATTCAACTTGATTTAGAAAACTTGTGCCTTTCTTGAGCAGTGGAAGACCGCACGAATTTTTCCGATATTGGAAAAAGGTAACTCTAGCGATATTGCAAACTACAAGGAAATTTCAATTTTTGTAACTTTTCTAAAATATTCTGGATATGTGTGCGATATGTTATGTACACTAATGTTCAAAAAGCAATTTTTTTTACTCAGCATGGTTTCGTACAACAAAGATCATGTATTTCAAAACTTGCATGTTTGAATCAATATCTCTGTAGTTACCTGAACAAACAAAAAAAAGTCGATGTTATTCATTCAGACTCTCAAAAAGCCTTCTATCAAATAGACCATTATGTGTTTCTCAGTAAAATAACAGAATTGGTATTCTCTTACCAACTGGTTACTCTAATTGAATCATATCTAGTCAACAGAAAACAATTCATGCCAAGGAGTTCAATATGAATTGGATATAATAAAACTTTGGTGTTACCATGATCATCTACAACAAAATGTGTCCGAATATAATGATATCATTCACAAAAAAATGCGAACTTTGAAGAACGATTATTCGATCGACAATAATACAATCAACCGTGTACACGACCTTGACATAACATATGACAGTGAATTGACATCTACATCACATATCAGAAATAAAGTTGCCGACTCAAATAGGATGCTTGGATTCATTTACAGAAATAGCAAAAACTTCAAAAGGTTTGCCACTTTGAAATTGCTGTATTTTGCGTATGCTAGACCTGAGTTGGAGTATGGCTTTGTGTTATGGAATCCAGTTTACGACTAACAAAAAACATCAATTCGTTTTTTGGTAGTAGCGTGCAGAGAAAGTTCCTGAAATATTTGAGTCTTAAAGTTGTTGGACAATATCCTACGAGAGGGTATTGATAATAACATCTTGTTGTCACGATTTGATATGACATCTTTGGAAAAAAGGAGAGTTATTCTTGGTACAAAATTTTTGCATAAATTAATTATCAACAATATCGACAGTACTGTTTTTCAACCGAGATCAATTTCTTAGTACCAAGACTCGGAGGTCGACACAATCTGAAGTTTTATTGCGAAGCACCACTCACAAACATTATGCTACGATCACCATTGAAGTTTATATGCAGTAGCTTCAATTAAATCTGTGAATATTGCGACATTCATTTCGACTCCCCTTGATTTATCATGTATCAACAATCACTTTTAATAGTGCTACATTTCGAAATTAGTAACCTTCTTTGTGCTATATCTTTGATTTTTATCCCTCTTTGGAATTTCCCTTGTATGAACTTTATATACGTCGTCTTAGTATTTACTTTCAAAATACTAATTTACTATTTTCAATACTTTTCCATATATATCCTTTGTGTCAATAGCATTTCCTTTAATTGGGTACACATGTTGGAAATAAATTGCCTATTTTTATTCTTTTTTTCGTTCAAGACGAATCAACATTCCAACTCACTGAAAGTTAGATTTTTCGACTTCAAGTATTCTGCCCTCATAAGAATAAACGCGGTATGTTCATGAGGTGACAAACTGAGATATTCACTTTTAAAGTTTTTGGTTTGGCCCTTACACATTTTACGACATATAAATAATTTTTTGTGGATTCTTGGATTAAATATCATTTGAATTTTATAGTATGTTTTTTGTTTGATAAAATTCAATACTTTTCCCAAAAATCGACATACCGCATTTATTCTTGAAAATTTTCGTCAGTTTACCAACGAAGAAAGCGGTACTGCCAGTGAATTCAATATACCGCTTTTTCTATTAGAGTTTTCTCTGAGTGATACGAAAAATGAATGCGGTGTGTGCTAAAACTTTATTGAATGATAATATTAATAATAATTTTCATTCCGAAGCAAATATTTAATATTTGTATAAAACGATTCCAGAAAAAATAACAGACTAGCATGTGGAAAAAATCTATATTAATCATATGTGTTTACATGAAATAAATCTACATTTGTTATTATATTGAATCATCACACTCTGGAAGATTCACCCAAAAATGTTTCCGGTTCTCTGGAATGATACCTTCGAGGGCATCAAGCAACTTTTTTTTGTTGGTCTTCGGGAAACCACATGGTTTGTTTGGAACAAGAAGTGACTCATTCCAACAAAGGCCCGGTTTTTTTCATTGCTTTCTTGCATAGAAAATCCAAGTTTTTGAAATCGTCATCGTCAGTCAATGAAAACAATAAGAATCAATATAGGAATCTATACAAGTGTAGAAGGGCAGATTTTTAATCTACCCCGAGAAGTTGCTACGTAAATTGAAAAACAGGTGTCAATTACGAAAATTGTCAATACAAATATTTTTTGCATTCGAAAAAGAGTTTTGAGAACGGAAGCGGATTCAGTTTCCGAAACGTTAACGTTAAGTATTTTCATATATATATTAGTCCTTGTAATTTTTTTTGATAGGCAAATTTGAGTTGTTTTGCTATAAATTCACGTAGCAACTTCACGGAGTAGATTAAAAATCTGCCCTTCTACACTTGTATAGATTCCAATATTGATTCTTAATATTTTCAGATTGTGGTAGATTCAAACACAAAAAATTACAGAGAAAATAATAGTCTACCTTTTTCTCATTTCAAGCCTTCGATATGCATGATAATGCCTGTAAGTTAGGTGATCACAATGAATTATTCTAACAAATTTCAGGATATACCTAACCATATTATTATTATTATTATATCACACTATAAACTACATGAAACTGAATAGTACTTACCGTGCAAAGTATTTTTTTCACAATAACAACCGACTAACACACAGCAAAATGAAACAAAAATTGTATGATATAACGTCTAAGTTGCTTGTAGTTTGTAGATGAAAGAAAAAGCCCGTTTGAACCTGCAAAAACAACGCCGTTGCAAAGCGCCGATCCTAAAGAAAAACGCGGGATAATCCACGTTCTTAAGATGAACGCGGTAAGTTCGCATACTTACTGCGTTCATTGTTGGTAAGGCTCAGATACCGCGTTATTAATTGGCACGAACTGCTAATTGAGACATACGGCAGGTTTTTGTCAATAGTTTTATATAGTTCCTATACAGATACGGCATTCATATTTGGCAGATATCTGAGTCGAAGTAAAAGAAAGTGTTTGGCATCAATAACTAAAATTTCGATATTTTGGAACATACCGCATTCATCCTTAGGACGGCAGTATTGTTTTCGTTTGAAAATGATTCAACGAATTCCTGTGGAAGCATATAATTATCAATTTGTAGAAAACATACTCCTCCAGGAACTTTTAGAAGATTCCAAGAAAAGAAGATTGTTATATTATTTGAAATATCATCTATACGGGTATTTTACTCCACATCGAAAATTTTCTTGGTGTGATTTTTTTCCGGATTATGGTTTTGATGTGTTCGAATTCATTTTAGATTATCAGCTAGGCAAACTGAATAAGCTGAGGTGTCATACCTAAATTTTATTGAAAAATTTGAAACTTCCAAAATCATAGTAATCATCAGATGTACTTCATGTTTTTTATTCAAGGCGATTCACTTGAAACTTTTTCTAGATATCAATTATTATTTCACCCCAAACTGACATTTGCACTAGACACGCGCGAAGGATATGTGCTGCATTATCAAAACTGTTCTGGAACCGTTTCTGAGTGATCAATGAATTCTGACTGATTTACTAAATACTGAATACCGAATCTTGAACTCCCTCAATATTTATAAAGATTGATATGCTGAGGTTTCAAGTTTGCTCCGGTCACCGTACCAAGGTGAAATGCTTAGCACACATCCGTGCAAGTTTGCGAATTTGGAGATTGTTTTATATTCCTATATCCTGTAATCGTATCAATTTGATGTCTTTGAACTTGGAGTATTGAAATATGGAATTGTATATACTGAGGGTTTCAATTTTAAAATACTCAAGATGAAGTTGAAACATCTCTCATTTCATGTATTTGTTTGAATGGATTTGAAAGAATTAATGACAACTTTCCATATTTGACAATAACATAAAAAAGTGAAAAGAGCCCATTGAAATCTTTTCAGAATAATTTTTTTCTGATTGGTTGTTTTCGATGAGATGACTTCAAATTAACTGATTTCATTGGATTTCTACTTGAGCAAAAAATTATCTCTACGTAATTTCACCTAATCGTTAGATTGTTATATATGTATATGAGTTTTGTCTTCAAGAAGACCGTTCTTCCGACAATAAAGTGTGCCTTGATTGATTCATATTTTCGGTTCTGTTTCAACTTCGAATTCGTTCAAATAACGACTGTTCAGGACAAATAAAAATACCCCTCGTTTGCTCACCCTCCAATCGATTACCACCGTCAAAACCGTTTAATGCCTCGTCGAATACACACTCACGAGTAACTAGAAAAGATTGATTACCCAATCTGAAGGAAAGCGTCGAACCCTGTGCCTAACACGTGAGATGCTCAGTCGACCTAATTTGAGTATATTAGGGGTGGTATTACGGAGGGTAGCGCGATGGTTCGAGGGAGGAAGAAACTTATGTATGCGTCGAATAGTATTTTTCATTAAAATAGAAATACCACCGTTTTCTGTACAGTGTAATGCTTAGCATTAGAAATGGAATCCATATAAGTGTAGCACCCTGTATGCGAGTTTTATTTCAACGAATGGGAAAATTCAGTTGAATCTGTCTCATTGTCAACATAATCTGGGGAAATGGACTGATTTTAGTTCAGAAGATACTCAAAATAGTTGCCTTGAACTTTGCAACATAAGAACAGCCTTTTCGATATCTGACGACGTACATTTTCGAACACAGATGCATCTTGGAACACAGGAACGTCGATATTTCTTCTATTATTTCATGAAGTCGAAGGTCGATATATTAAGGCAATTATTAAAAGTTCCGCCATTTCCAAGTAGGTGAAGATATTGATTCAATATTCTAGGGTTGTACAGTATTCGTTAGCAGCTTCAGAAGGATGTGTCACAAGACCCCCTTTTTTATTTGATATTTGAAGGTGAAATATGCCTTCATTTCCAACTTTGATAGGCGACAACTTCTAAACGAAGGAAAAGTGCCGCATTTCCTTTCATTTGTATTTTGTGGTCGACTTAAACATGATGATACTTAATAAAAAAAAATACTTCCAATCGAAATGCAAATCGCCAACTCTTCGAGAAGGAACAGAACCAATAATCGATTATAAACAAATTTCCATTAGGAACTGTTATTATTTCGTGAATGTTGATATTTATATTTACTTATTTAGATCTCATGTTCTTCCCTTGAGTACTGCATATAAATGGAAAGTGATATCTGCGACTATTCACCCATAATATAAAAATCGTACCTTTTACTAGCTCAGAAGATTCAAAATATCCAATACCAATTAAAAACTTGGCTCAATACTAGACTTCTGCCTTGAACTCCACTAAGTTTTGGAATCTCCAATCTGCTCTATTCGCGCCTCGAATTTCCAGATCTTCGTTTCGAGAACGTCCGCCGTCCCCTAAATAGATCAAAACCAGTTCCAAGACGATTCGGGCTGTGTAGGCAGGTTAAAATCATTTTGTTGACCCCTCAGTTACGTATATTTGCCTTTTTATGATGCTCAGCGGCGGTTTTAGGGGATTTTTTCCGATTTCGTAACAAAATTAACAAGCATAAGCACTACCGCATAAAAAACGAAATGAACTATAAATAACGAAACTACTTCGAACTGTGATGAACAATAAGAAAGCTTGAATTGGAACTCATTTGATTAAAAAAATTCTATCAAATCACATGACAATCCGTGTTATCTATGAATTAAATTGACGTGAAAGGAATAGTGATATGTTTCAGTTATTTGTTTAACTAGTGCAAAAATGCATGTTTGAGTTTCGAAAACGCGTATCTGGTGCCAGTTGAACACATTTTTTTCCAACCGCTAACTGTGAGATTTGATGAAAATTTATTTCGATACTAATAACAGGTAGGTGACAGTTCTATGCCATGTTCAATATAGAAGGTGTAAAATTATTGATTTCGTTGGAAGAATAAACACAACTATCATACATGTTTCAGTCAAATAGTAAAAATCGTAGATATTCTGCTAGGAGACTTCAAGTTGTGATCAATATTTATTGAATAAATCGAATTATCTTCATGTCAATTTCTTGTGATAGATTGCCAGCGTGCCAACGAAATAAAAACGTATGGATATATCGAGTTCAATTCAATAGTAAGCATGTTAATATACTGTGGATGGACTGTCTGTTGATATTTGACATTGGAATTGAAATGACTTCTAAGAAAAGATTTATTACTGTTCAGGACTGATGCACAGTAATGGTGTAATTATTTTACTCTTAAATCACTTATCATTATCACCATAATGCAAGAACAATTGCTCTGACATTCTCAAATACCTCGTATATCAAAACAGAAACAAGGTTTCTAATACCCTTGAAAAACCCAGCTGTCTATGAGGGAGAGAGACAGCGTGTTTTCTCTCGCAAAAAAGCAGTTCAGAAAACTCTCTCGAAAAGAGCAGTACCGACTACCTTGAACGCTAGATAGATGAAACTTTGATGTTTTGCTGTGTACCGGATATTTCTCTTTATATAATTCGCGCTGTGAACCGTGTTCATATCAGTTACGAAATAAACTTTGGATACAATTGTATTGTGGGTGGAATTTGGCATTTCCAAGAAGAAACGAACGAAGTGTTCACATTCTGGAAAGGAGAACTACCAGTCTGCAGACCAAGAGCAGCCGTAACCAAGGTAAGGGTACGATCTCTTGTTTCTGACATTGCAAAAAATATACAGTCCACTTTGCATCTCGCCCATAATTTGGTCCTTCTTTCTCCGGATATAATTTTTTCGCAGTTTTTCTTGCATTATTGTGAATTCATGTTCGTTTTTTTGCGTCGCTTCGTTAGCTTCTCAACAATCGTCAGTTGAAACCGAACGCGCAACCTTCACGGTCAGGTCACGCCCACACTCTCAGTCAGTCCAGTTCAAATCGTATCGCCTCTCGCATCACTGAGCATTTTCAAAATTTAGTAAATTTATTCGAACTCAAAATTATAATATTTTCACTCTCGCATAAGTAGTTTGAAAATCGCAAATTGTTAATTCACGTCGAACTGGTGACCTCTCTCCTCTACCTAAGTTGTTTGTAGGTAGGATATTGTTTCTGCCTATTTAGAAATCATATTATACTCATTTTAAATATAAATTGAACTCCAGCGATCGTACAGGATTGTGAATGTTTTTACCGTGAACGTCTATCTCCAATTTATTTTCTGTCGGTGGCGTACACTTGATATAGAATATATTTTTTTTTCTCTGAAATGTCGGAAAGTAAGAAGTTGAAGCAACTCCTAGCACAGAGGGAGACTGAAAAAATTAAACTAAGTGAATTGAAAAAGATCGCTGATTGTTCTCTCACAGATAAATCATATCATGCTAATTTTAAATGTCGGGCTAGACAGATGGATAGTATTTTAGCAGCTTTTGAGCAGCTTCACTATTCCATTATTTCTGTGGTATCTACACAGGATGGTGGTGATTTAGATGCTCAAAATGCGATATTCGTCGACTTTCAAAATGATTTCTTTCACTGTCAGGCCATTTTCAGTCAGTTGTTTGATGATAATAAAAATATCTCTCTGGGCTTAGATACCACTGGTGCTGTTATGAAGCAACAAAATGTTAAACTTCCTCAAATAGAAATTCCTAAATTTGATGGCACTGCAAGAAATTGGCAAACCTTCAAAGATCTTTTCGATAGCTTGATACATAATAATGATTCACTTTCCAATGTCGAGAAATTCAATTATTTATTACTGTCGTTGAGAGGTGGTGCATTTAATTTAGTTAAAGTGATTCCTTTGACTGCTCAAAACTACATAGTGGCTTACAATGCTTTATTAAAACGCTATGATAATAAACGTTTGATTGCTAGCTCTCATTGGCATGCTATTGAGCAAACAAAAAAAATAGATTGTGCTGATAACCTTGCTCTTCATAATCTGTTAGATATTTTTTGTGAAAATGTTGCAGTGTTGGAAAATCTCTCCTATCCTGTGAAAAAATGGGATTTCATATTATTCACTATGTTAATAGATCGCTTGGACACTGATACAGCCATGCGATTTGAACGAGAATATGGATCAAAATTAACAGATGATAATCAGTTTCAGGAATTGGTTGACTATCTTAGTAAACAATGCTTAGCGGTCGATACGGTTGGTGAATCTGATTCTCATTCTCCAAGAAAAATTGGTTTTACAAAAAATAAGAGAAGTGGTTCTCAGCACTATAATTCTAAACAAAAAGTCTCTTCGTATTTAGTTGATTCGCAGAATAAAAAGCTCACTTGCCAACTATGTAGCCTTGAACACATGATTTATAACTGCCCAGTTTTCATTTCTAAATCTCCTAATCAAAGATTCACTCTGTCGAAATCTCATAAATGGTGTATAAATTGTCTAGGTTCTAGACATCATTCCTCACAATGTTCATCCAGTAGCCGATGTAAGTTTTGCTTTGGAAAACATCATAGTTTGTTACATTTTGAGAAGAAAAATGTACCAACTGATTCAGTCCCAACACAAAATAATATTGAACTCATTTCTCCATCTCAGTCGTTAGTGAATGATGTTTCACAACAAAATCAAACTTCCACTAATTTGTTTGCTAACTCAAATAGCACAGTTTTACTCTCTACAGCACTTATTGAGGTGAAAGATCGCTATGGAAACTTTCAAAAAGTACGGGCTATTCTAGATAGTGCCAGCCAATCACACTTCATCTCATATAAATGTGCAAATAAATTGGGACTCAAACCGAATGATGCGATGGTTTTGGTCAGTGGAATAGGTCAGGCTACTTCACGAGCCTCTAAAATAGTGACTTGCACTATCAGACCTCACAATATCATTGAGCCACAATTTGTTTTAGAGTGCGTACTCTTGCCCAAACTTTGCACTAGTATGCCCAATGTTGATATTCCCCACGACAAATTCGCGTCTTTTTCAAACTTGAAGTTGGCGGATCCCGACTTCAATATTTCTAGTCCAGTAGATATGCTACTTGGTGCCGAAATATTCGGACACATTCTGAAAGGTAGAACCATTTGCGGATCTAATGCGAAAACAGTAGCTATAGACACTACTTTCGGTTGGGTTATATTGGGCCAAGTTGATTATTCACTTCCCCCACCTGCTCTCACTCAATCCTTTCTTACCTCTACAGATATCGCACTCGAAATCGTTGTCAAGAAGTTCTGGGAACTTGAAGAAGTGCCAGTAACTTCTTTCATTTCCGATGAAGATAGTTTGGTGATAGATCATTTCAAGAGCACTTTTTCTCGAACATCATCAGGACGTTTCAAGGTTTCTCTTCCTTTTCGTAATTCAAAGCCTATATTCGAAGGATCTCGGGACGTTGCTCTTCGCAGATTCTTTGCTATGGAGCGTCGATTATCTAAGAACCCTCTCATGCGTGATCAGTATACCGATTTCATGCGAGATTATTTAGTTTTAGACCATATGGAGGCTGTGCCTCTCAAAGAGCTGCTTGCTCCGTCTTATTACATTCCTCACTTATGTGTGCTCAAACCAGATAGTAGTACAACGAAGCTCAGGGTTGTATTTGATGCTTCGGCTAAAGATTCGAATAATCTCTCACTGAATGATACTTTATTCGCGGGACCAAAATTACAAAGTGATATTGTATCTATTTTAATCACATTTCGAACTCATCCTATCGTCTTCACGGCAGATGTCAAACAAATGTATCGTCAAATAATGGTGGATGAACGAGATATAGATTTCCAAAGAATACTGTGGAGATTTTCTACCTCTGAACCCGTCCAGGATTTCAGATTGAAAACCGTCACCTATGGTGTAAATTGTTCACCATTTCTTGCAATTCAGACACTCTTACAACTAGCAGAAGAATACCAATCTCAATTTCCATCTGCTGCTAAAATATTGTGCAACGATGTGTACATGGATGACATCGTTTCGGGTGCAGCTTCTTTATCTGAAGCTCTCGAATGTCAGCGTCAACTTATACTAATCCTCGCAAAAGGAGGATTTGAACTCCGTAAGTGGTCCAGTAACAATCTCGCTTTGCTGGACCATCTGCCCTTGGATACCCTTGAATATAATCCTCTCTCTCTTGATTTTGATAGCGAATCGACTATCAAAATACTTGGATTGCAATGGAACCCTTCGGTTGATGCCTTCTGCTTTCAAGTAAAAACAATCAGTGATTTGTGCACAAAAAGAGTTATACTCTCAGAATTGGCTCGTGTATTCGACCCCTTAGGTTATTTGACACCCTTCACTCTATATATCAAGGTAATTATCCAGCACCTTTGGAGTATCGGTCTGGATTGGGATGAACGGCCGCCCGAGGAAATTCAACAGATTTGGTGTAGAGTGAAGCAGGAGCTACCTTCGCTATCCAACATTCGTATTCCTAGGTTCGTTGGTCACACTGGACCGTGCATGATTGAGATACATGGGTTTTGTGATTCTTCAGAAAAAGGCTACGCAAGTGTAGTCTATGTTCGGAAGATAAATAGTTCAAATGGGGATATATCAATTCATCTCGTTTATGCAAAATCCAGAGTAGCTCCATTGAAAAAAATATCAATTCCAAGGCTCGAACTGTGCGGGGCATTACTTCTCGCTAAATCTCTCAGATTTGTACATGATATTCTCTGTTCCGACCTTGCTATATATCAAATTTTTGCGTGGACGGATTCTACTATTGTTTTATCCTGGGTACATAGCTCACCCCATAAATGGGCCACTTTTGTTTCCAACAGGGTGACTAAAATCCAAGAAAAAATTTCACCGTCTTTATGGCATCATGTCATGTCCGAAGACAACCCTGCTGATCCAGCATCAAGAGGCTTGATGCCCTCGGAATTGATAAATAACAGCCTTTGGTGGGCAGGTCCGCATTGGCTCAAAAAATCCTCTATTGATTGGTCTCATTTTAAAACATCTCCGTATGAAACTGAGGAAGAAATGAGACGGGTTGCTCTTACTACCACTGTGATTGAGTCGTCCTTGGAAGCATTGATTGAAAGATATTCATCATTACTCAAAATCCAACGTATAGTTGGATACATTTTACGATTCTATCATAACCTCAAAAATGCAAATGATCGTAAAATATCTGATTTGAGCCCAGATGAACTCGAGATTTCATTGAACATCCTGATCAAACACTCTCAAGCAAGTGCATTTTCGAAAGAAATTAGCCTTCTGAAGCACAAAAAGGTTTTACCTAAAAGCTTCAGGAAACTCAACCCTTTTTTATGCTCCCAGGGACTTCTCAGGGTGGGCGGACGTCTAAGTCGATCATCTCTACCATTTGAACAAAAATACCCCGCTCTTCTGCCCAATTCTCATCGTTTGACAACACTCATAATTGAATATACTCACAGACGCTACTTACATCCAGGTATTCAAACTCTGCACAATTTACTCCTCCAGCGCTATTGGCTCGTATCTCCAAAAAGAACTATTCGAAAAGTTATCACCAATTGCCACAGATGCTTCAGAACTAATCCTACTAGTTCTCAACCTTTAATGGGCGATCTTCCGGTGGCTAGAGTATCAAAGCTTAAACCATTCTCTCATGTTGGTGTGGATATGGCTGGTCCCATCAATATAACTATGAGTAAATCTCGTGGTGCAAAGACTCTGAAATCTTATGTTTGTATCTTCGTGTGTATGGCCACAAAAGCTATACACATTGAATTAGTATCGGATCTAACCTCTGAAGCATTCCTTGCTGCCCTTCGTCGTTTTATTTCAAGACGTGGAAGGTGCAGTCACGTATTTAGTGATTGTGGAAGCAACTTTGTTGGTGCCTCAAAATATCTTGCTGATATTATGAAAGTAGCTGCTCAAGAGGAACAGATTACATGGCACTTCAACCCTGCACATGCGCCAAATTTCGGTGGGCTCTGGGAAGCAGGGATTAAATCCATCAAGTCGCACTTATTTAGGGTAGTCGGAGGTCAAGTGCTGACCTTCGAAGAATTTTATACAGTCCTCGTTCAAATTGAGGCGATTTTGAACTCTAGGCCATTATCTCCTGTAAGCTCCGACCCAAATGATCTGCAAGTCCTTACTCCTGGTCATTTTTTAACCCCGGAGCCTCTCAACACTTTACCTGACCCAGATTTGGGAAATATCAAAATGGGGAGACTCTCTAGGTGGCAGCTACTACAACAGATGCATCAAAATTTCTGGGATAAATGGCATCTGGATTATCTACACACTCTTATGCAACGATCCAAATGGACGGTCGCTGGAAAAAATATCGAAATAGGTGCAATGGTCTTATTGAAAGACGATTCATTACCACCACTCAAGTGGTCTTTGGGAAGAGTGGAGAGCGTTCACAAAGGTCATGATGGCATTGTTCGCGTAATTTCGGTTAAAACAAGTAGGGGCACTATGAGGAGACCAGTCTCCAAAGTATGTCTGCTACCAAATCAAGATCAAATCTTTCCTATATTTCTGTTTGTGTTGTCTATAAGTTAGGAAAATAGTTTAGCTTGAATAATATTAAAATGTTCATTTTAGGTGGGCGGTATGTTCAGGACTGATGCACAGTAATGGTGTAATTATTTTACTCTTAAATCACTTATCATTATCACCATAATGCAAGAACAATTGCTCTGACATTCTCAAATACCTCGTATATCAAAACAGAAACAAGGTTTCTAATACCCTTGAAAAACCCAGCTGTCTATGAGGGAGAGAGACAGCGTGTTTTCTCTCGCAAAAAAGCAGTTCAGAAAACTCTCTCGAAAAGAGCAGTACCGACTACCTTGAACGCTAGATAGATGAAACTTTGATGTTTTGCTGTGTACCGGATATTTCTCTTTATATAATTCGCGCTGTGAACCGTGTTCATATCAGTTACGAAATAAACTTTGGATACAATTGTATTGTGGGTGGAATTTGGCATTTCCAAGAAGAAACGAACGAAGTGTTCACATTCTGGAAAGGAGAACTACCAGTCTGCAGACCAAGAGCAGCCGTAACCAAGGTAAGGGTACGATCTCTTGTTTCTGACATTGCAAAAAATATACAGTCCACTTTGCATCTCGCCCAATTACAGATGCGAAAAACTACCAGTGAGTAGATTTGTTCTTTAGTGGTTGAATAGTCATTTCCTTTTTTGTACTTCAATTTGTATTCGAATTCTCCACATTATGGTACAATAACCATGACTGCCAGGCAATGAAATTGACTAATTCTTTCACAAAATAAGTGAATAAAAAAAGGTCATATTCAGGCTGTTGGAAGAAAGAGTTTTCTTTATTTGCATCTTTGCACTTCATGAATTCCGATTGGCCGAATAAAAGAGGGCGAAGTCGGGAAAGTTCCAAAATCGGCAAAGTGTTGTGTCGACCTCGTCAACTCCTGAGAAAAATATTGATCGCCTCCCAAGCTGAAATTGGGTTATAAAGAAGCTCATTTTGGAATGATTGGGAATGAAACAGATTCCACAGATTCCATCGAAAGAATAATTTACGCTACCCCTTCATCCGTCTCTTTACGATTATGTGACCAGGATGCGCCGGAAAGCACTACCGCCAGAGTATAATATGACAAGACAAGTGGTAAATATGTCGGGATCCTGCGAAGTAAGATGGGGCGAGGCGATGATAGATCAGCCTCACTTAGCTCATGTACCGGATTAGGCTATCTTTCCGCTATTTACCGGGGCACAAAGCCGATAACCTTGGGTAACATATACAGGATTACGTCGTCCTATATGGAGGAGATATACGATGCTCGGCGAGCTTCTGTTTTGTGTGGAATTCATGAAGATTCAATTTGGGCGAGGAGAAAGTATGATTCAATGTGAATGATGTATTGAATCAGAGCGTGGTCGAGGTGGGGGCTTTCTTTGTTGATATATTTGCGTTTCAAAAAAAAACGTTTCTAATAATTATTTTTGAATAATCATAAATATTTTCAAGAAATCGAGACCGCTACGAGTCTATCATTTTATTATTACATCAAAAACAACCGTCCTCAAAGCCGAGAAGACTTATATTCTAGGATTATTTCGACATACCCCCCAAAAGCTATATAACGATAAGTAGTCTTTTATGTAATGAACAATCCAGAAAATCAGCCCATTTCAACGACTAGTCCGAGAATGTAGCATCCTATATTTCTGGAAAGTTCCCAGAAGGATCCCAGATATCAAAGAAAATCTTATTCTACACACAGCCTCGGATTCTATGTATCTGAATCCAGCGATCATCATGAAAATCGGGTAATAATTGACAACTAAGACGAGATGATTCCCAGATCATTTCGATCTTGGATTAAATGATTTTCATTTCTGTATCCGAGGGACATTTGTATATTATTGTGATCTCAAGTATATCATATACATGTGATTATTGAATCAGCACAGAATTTTGAATGAAATGTGTGATTTTTATTGACAAATGATTCAATCAAAATTTACCTAATCCATCATTAGGGATCATCCTGCATTGAACAATCGGCCCTTAGACAATGAGAAGGTAGCAGGACTCAATGGAATCAATGCCAAAGTTGTTAAAGCAGTCATATATGAAATTGTTTCATTATTATTGAGCAAACTAGTCAATGCATCTTTCGAAACAGGTATATTTCCAACATAATTGAAAAAGGTGAAACCAGTCTTCAAGACTTGAAAAAACGACATAGGGAATTTCCGGCCAGTTTCAATACTTCCCATTTTCTCAAGAATAATAAAAAATATAATAGATACCTAAGAGGTTGAGGAATTATTTGAAGAAATCAATTTTTTTTACGAAGAACAAAACGGATTTCACGAGTCCAGTGATACTGAATCTGCTGCTTCGGATACAGTATCTCGAATCAAATTAGAGGTATATTCTAATAATGAATGCGGATTGTTGTCACTAGATTTACGAAAGGCTTTCGATATGGTTAACCACAAAAGTATTCTGGGAAAATTACATGAAATTGGTATCCAGGAGCAAATTAATATTTGGTTTGAAAATTATCTGAAGGATCAAAAATAATGTGTTTACATTGGAGACTGGGTTAGCTCAAATGAAAGTATTGATTGTGGTGTACCACAAGGATCCATTTTTGCTCCGATAATTTTCTTATCAATTGACAGGTCAACTGAAACTCTTTGGTGATGATACAAATTTAATATATTTCGCGAAAAGTATTTCAGATATTCTTTCAGACATTAAATATGATATAGTTATTCTGTCTCATTGGCTTTTTACTCTTAAACTAACGCTGAACTCTTCAAAATCCTCACATACATTTTTTCCAGGCAACTCTGGAACCGATATATTAGCTCCTTGGCTACTCTTTGAAAACGTTCATTTTGTTATGTTGATGGCTGAGTTTGATTACATTTGTATTAGAAGATGCGTTTGACCATATGGCATAAGTATATTTCGACTTCTTCTTTTCCATTCATATTGATGAATGAAGCAACGTACTCTTGAATGGGCTGGAAAAGTGAAGTGGAAATGGGTTGAAAAAATATTTCATTATTCACCTTGATAATGTTTATACCATCATTCGACCATGTGGAAATAGTGCTAAAAAGAAACTCAATATCTCACTTATTTTGACGACTGTGAATACATGTATTTTTTTCATGAAGTATTTAGCACAGTAACTTCAAACCTCATATACTCCTTTTAATGATAATAATAAGTTCTTTATTTCCTCAAATTAAAAAGAGTGAAACGTCATGAGATAGATGTAATTAATAAAAGAAATAAATGGAAGTGGATATTAGTATAGAAACATCACATAGGTACACATAGGACAAATTTGTATAAATAAAACTAACTGTAAATTTATATAAATATAAAAACATATACATCACATACAAATGCCAAATCACGACAGGAACTACTCTTCAGTGTAGCAATTTTTTGATAATAGTAGCTTCTTAACTTTTTTCTTGAAAATGTATACATTTCGTGAGACTTTAATATCATCAGGAAGTCTGTTATAGAGTTTGCATCCCAGATTTTCAAAACTCTTTTCTTTCTTTATGGATCATTTCATGTTACAGAACCTCTTAATATAAGTCCTTATCTTGTCACTTGCTTGTTATCCTCATCGAAACCCATTCTGAAATTGTCAGAATATTTTCACTATATTGTCGTAAAAAAGGCCTTAATGAAAAACTTTTTAGGAATCAGGTCGCGACATTGACGTACATATAAGCATTCGTTGACAATGGTTTGAGGCACGTCTAAATGTTTTGGCAAATATCACACTCAGTGAAACGAATGTGTTATAAAAGAAGTGTCGTGGCTCTGATTCGGGATTGATAAATAAACCTTTGGTCGGGGAATTGGAAACAAGTCCCTGATTGATTACAAAATTGTCAGATGTAGTCAGTAATACGATTCTGCCCGATAGGGCAAGTAAATTCAGTGTTGTTGGGTTTTTATTTTGTAAGTATAGTTTTTATTTTGTGAGTATAGTTTATAATGAATGATTGTCGTTTTGAGTGAATGTGTAAATCAATAAAGTTTGTATTTGTGTTCTTACCAACTGATTTCATCCTGGTTATCACAAAGACCATCTGAGCTACTTCAACCCCAAGGAAGGACCCAAAGTTCCTACCTTACTTCCCGACATGGTGGAGGCCGCCTCGCTTCGATTTCGAAGATTCATTCTTCATAATGAATCTTGAGTACCCTCGTTTTTTTCTTGTTTCAATGTTTTAATTTTGTGATAACCAGATGAACAATTAGTTCGAGTGTGCGAATGTGATGAAAAAGTTTTTCTAGTTGCTCATTTTCAGTATGATTTGTGTGGTTGTATTTTTTTCGAGTGGAATGCATGTATGGTTCTTTTTTCTGGTAGTTTCCAGAAATTTCAGTTTAATGATTGGCTGACAATTTTAGTTTGATATAAGTTTCTTGAGAATTATACTGATTGTTGATGATTTCATGTCTCGAATGATTTGATTGGCGTGAACGGCTTGGAATGATTTGTCTGATTTTTTAATTGAAATTTTTGACCAGGCCTTTTTGTCTCTTTTTCTCATGGAAATATATGTGTTGGTATAATCAAACTTCAATTGAGTAACAAAAAAAAAATTGAGAAGTTTTTTATTCGATGAAATGAAAATGAAGTACAAATATTTGTTGAGATATTCCTTTTGCATCCAGTAAGTGAATCAAATAATTAAAATTATAAATGTTCAATGAGTAACGTAAATGATGTTGATTGATAGCTATAACTATTAGCTATAACGCTAAATCGTGTCTACCTTTTAGCGTAATAACTATGGATTTCCATCAAGTAAAGGCCACCTCAATCCAAAGTATTAGCTATAACTATTTTTTGTTGTTCAAAATTTTATCCGAATGAATATAATTTGACGAACCGATTTGATGAATCTGAAGTATGCCTTATTGCTTATGGATTAGTTATCATTTCGAGAAAAATAACGTTATTTTTCCAATCATACTTGAGAAATTACGAAATATGTCTTGAAAGCACTGCCTAGCCACCAGTGGAGATACAGCTATTTGCAACAGCTCTCTCGGAAAGGCATATATATCGTGAGGAGCTAAAAAATAAAGTCTTTGACGGTGTGAATACGAAATGAAAGTAGTGGTTCACAACAATGATTTTATATATTTTTAGTTCCCATTTCCTCAAGAGTTTCAATTTTTTTTGCGAAATTTAATTGCATATCAGTTCATTATTGGTAGTGTGAATTTTTTTTCATGGAAAAACTGGTCTTTTTTTTTGAGAAACAAGTTGATATAATGAAAAATTTTGAGTGTCACAAGAAGAGTTGAAAATACTAAAGGAAGTTTGTGTCTGAACTGTCGAGTATGGGGAGGTATTCTTAGAAGAATTGCGTGTGTTAGCGCTGAAAGATGACCTTACCCAAAGTGTTAATTGTTTTTGAGAAGAATATGGAAGATGACTGAAATAAGTTGAATATTTTTCTTGATGCTTCACAGAGGTGAAGAAACAGTGTATATGTAACGTGTATTGATGTTCGAGTGACCATTCTTATGAGTAATAGTTGTTCAGATGATATATGAAAAAGTATTTTCAAGTAAGGATACGTAATCAATCATGTTTCAACTGGTTTCTCAAATATTCTTTTATATCTAATAATAATTTCGGAAAAAAAAATCCGTTGGAATCAATGATTTGCAACCAGAGATCTCTCCGAAAAGTCATTCATAAATTCATAACACTTCTGTTGCAAATTTTAACGTAAGCAATAAGGATTATTCTGCATTATAAAAAAAAAATCGAATTGTTCAGATAACTGTCGTGAAAATTTGCCCTTTGGTTATGTGTCGATCATAGTGATTTCAATATATTACTTCGAGCTGATGCGAGAAAAAACAGTACTTTTTTTGTTGTTTCAAGAAATTGATAACATAGGAGAGCTTGGTAGATGTGTCACCGTTCAACATGAAAGCTTGCCTTGAAGTTTATGGAAAAATAATTAGTTATTGTTGTTTGTGTCTCGTTGTAAAGAGGGACATTGTCATTGAGGGGAGCTTGGAGGAGGTGTTACGGGTCGACATGAAAGCTTAGCCTAAAGTTTATGGAGATCATGATATGTTGAGTAAATGAGTCGAGACGTATGTGATATTATGATGAAATTTGAATTGTATTTTTCTCGCAACTCGAAGTGATGAAAGGAAGTAATCGATCATTGTAATTTCAGGGCAATCATGAAATTATATTGGGTAGAAAAATAGTTGGGAGATGACTAATAATGTAGGGTTTTTCCTATGGTGTCAGTATATAAAAGGTTCAGATTCGTCAAATAATGAATGTTTCAGTAATTTTAATCTGTTACTTCATCACTGAGTTATTCGAAACACGATTCTTTGGGAATATCGTTTTTGAAAATACTTATTGATTTCTGAGCAAAAAAAAAACTTTAGAAAGTTGAAATGTACTTCACTTATCTCGTCATAAAACTCGTTATCGAACTAATTCATTTCCATTTTTGATTCAAAATAACAATCTCGGAGCAGAAAATGAATAACCGCAAATTGTCTTTCTCTTAGCGCGTAATGCGAAGGTTTTCGCTGTCTTGTTGACAAAACATAAACATTTAGGTCATTGTTCCGAATCGATATACTCACATATTTTATATTGGGTAGCAGTTATCATTCACCCAACGAGTTCATCGAAATATTTTCAAGGTCTAGTTTATGACACCACCTCGTCAATATTAATTATGCTGAAGTAGGCATAACGGAGTTCAAGTCACAGTTTTGAAAATATGAGTACCAATGTAATTATTTACGGTGATTGTTTTGTTACTCGAGTTGTAATTGAAAATGAAGAAATAGATAGTTATTCATTCAATAAAGATAAATTCTGAATTTTTACTGCCATTAATTTTTCTTTTCATGTAAAATGACGCCTCATATTCAAGAAGATGCTACCACCCGAGAACAGAGGCCAGCCTGTAGTTCAAATCTATGGACCACCTGATATGATCTCACAGAATCCGTGATGCTGTATGTAAAGGGACAGAGTCGGGACGGATGATCAGCAGGCTCAATCCAACTTGACTATTTGTGAACTTCAGTCGACGATTAGTTGAACAAAGTCTACTGTCAATGTCCAGTCCAGCGTTATAGGTCATTTGCAATCCAAGAGGCTGAGGAGAAACGCCAGATCAATGCCAGATCAATGCAATCCATTGAACAATCCAGGGAGAAGCTCAACCAAGCAACCCAACCCATGAGCTTTGAATATTCTGACCAATGATAATGTCCATGTGAGCGTCCCGAGTTTGAAGATGAAAGAGATCTGCCGTGATACCGGTAATATAACACAAGCCACCTATTGAGGAAACGGGCTGCAGAAGTCAAAAACAGAAGGCAAGGGAGCGCTGCATAAAGATCAGCCAATTTCGTCAGTTGTCCAGTATCTTATTCCCATAAGAGTCTTCTCCAAATAGTATACAGGAAGCCAGAACAGTTATGGAGATTTGAAGTTGTCCACTCCATTTAGTAATCAGGATGAAGTCGAAAAGGTCCATGGGAGAATGCAGTCGCCATCAGAGAAGGTGAATTCTTGCCAGAACCAGGGTGGCCAGAAGAAAAGACGAGGAAATGAAAAATGTAAAATGCGCAGTATTTTGCTTGGATAGAAAATAGGGCATCTTGGGAGAAATTTCAGGAGTGTGTCTAGATTTCTAGCCATTTGCTGTTTGTTGGTATTTGTAAAACTATCTATTCTTCATAGTTCGAATGATCGATTCCATCTCTAATGATGGGGGCCATCATTCAGAACCGGGGGGCATATGTCGTAAAAAAGGCCTTAATGAAAAACCTTTCAGGAATCAGGTCGCGACATTGACGTACATATAAGCATTCGTTGACAATGGTTTGAGGCACGTCTAAATGTTTTGGCAAATATCACACTCAGTAAAACGAATGTGTTATAAAAGAAGTGTCGTGGCTCTGATTCGGGATTGATAAATAAACCTTTGGTCGGGGAATTGGAAACAAGTCCCTGATTGATTACAAAATTGTCAGATGTAGTCAGTAATACGATTCTGCCCGATAGGGCAAGTGAATTCAGTGTTGTTGGGTTTTTATTTTGTAAGTATAGTTTTTATTTTGTGAGTATAGTTTATAATGAATGATTGTCGTTTTGAGTGAATGTGTAAATCAATAAAGTTTGTATTTGTATTCTTACCAACTGATTTCATCCTGGTTATCACAAAGACCATCTGAGCTACTTCAACCCCAAGGAAGGACCAAAATTACTACCTTACTTCCCGACAATATAGAAAATGGAATTTTTTTCGGCTAATTACATAAATAGCTTATGTCACAGCCACTTACATCTCCATCAATACCAAAAAATAACATCCACGTAGATAGAAGTATGTGAAAATTGACAAAATGGTTAAGGCTTTCGCGGCCGAGGTTTGCAGTATCACTACTATGGGTTTCCAGGCTGTCGTTTTTTGGAATTCCTTCCTGACATTTCGTTGGCGCGACTGGCTAGCTTTTTCAGAGGCTCATACATCTTGGGTTAGACTCCGATGACTAGATATTACGACTTCGTGAAGTGTACTTACATGGATTCAGGTGTTCAGCTTTTTCTGGATTTGCACAATTTCCATAATATTGATTGCCGTAATTTTCGGAGAAGGATCATCAACTGACGCACTACCTGCAAGCATGTTATTTGTTATTTTTGATCTTCTCAAAATGAGATTTCATATTCGGTTGAGGTTCACAGCTTTTTCTTTTCTGATGAAATTATCCGTGGGTTTGTGGATCTCTATCGCCTCTTGTATCAGTCGACTATGGTATCCCCGGTTAGGGGCAATGAGTTTCGCGATTTCAAACACAATCCTGTGGTTTCCCTCACTGAGTGCGTGTTCTGCCCCAGCTGACCTGACAGTTTGTCCTAGTCTACAGTTTATTTCATGCTCTTTTAGCCTAGCTCCCATAGATCTTTTGGTGGTACTGATGTATACCTTCCCACATGTACACGTTATGCGATAAACTCCTGCTGCTGACAGTGGGTCTCTTTTATCCCAACCAGGGATACCATAGTCGACTGATGCAGGAGGCAATAGAGATCCACAAACACAAGGATTATTTGTAATTACGGCAATCAATATTAATGACAGTTCTCCGAAACCAGAAAAAGCTGGCTATCTGAATTCATATAAATACACTTTACGAAGTCGTAATATCTAGTAATCGGAGTCTAACTCAAGATGTATGAGCCTCTGCAAAAGCTATCCACTCGTGCCAGCGAAACGTCAAGAAGAAATTTCAAAAAACGACGGCCTTCAAACCCAAACCGTAGTGGTGATGTGTGGAAATTGCTCGTTAAGAATGGTTCAATAACTAGAAACTTTTCCCGGTAAGGCGAGTGTTTGTTCTGGTGAGCAGCGATTACTTCTAGACATCGTGAGATATTTGACTCGCTCTAATTGTTCTGTCTGGTGCAATCCGTGCTCGGCGTTGTACGTATGTGAAAGGTAGTGTTGATTTTCCCGGCTCGAGATAACTAGCGTTAAGCGTATAACTGCGAGTTACCGTCCAATTTATAATGTAATTTAACAGACTCGAAACTTTGGGGATGCTTGCTCTTGACATACGGATGCACACGCTCTTTCGTACCGAGTTTGAGGGGATGTTTTCAACTTCAATTAAACGTTTCTCGTTCGGGAATTATTGTTTGATACGATGGCGTATTAGGGTCACTGTTAGAATGAAAAATATCTCCATTGACAGATTTTGATCTGTCAATGACAGATTATAATCTGTCAATGAATGATCAGAATCCGCCAATATGCCATTGACAGATTTTAATTTGTCAATAAGCCATTGACAGAATATAATTTGCCATTGACAGATTTTTATCTGGCAATAACAGATTTTGATTTGGAATTGACAGATTTCAATCTGTCAATGGGGATATTCTCATTCATGCAGTGACCCTAACACGCCGTAGTAGTTTGATGATGCAGTTCACACATATACACCCATTTTTCAAGAATTGCTTCTCGACTGTTTCAACTACTCAACATATATTCGGAGGAATCAAAACCATAATTGTGAATGTCATTTTTGAATTATAGTTACCCTAGACTTATTTATATCAGGTTTTCAATTTGTTATACTAGCCTCGAGCTTGGGAATGGTAGTTTACTAAAGAAGTGCGGAAAGTGATAATTTTCCGCACGCGATTGCAGAGAGCAGAATGACGCGTTAACAGAAAGATAAATTTACTATTAAATAGAGATCAACAAATTAATTATAATTAATATTGAACATGCAATTTGTTGCATTCTGCGAATTAATTGCAGGGCCTAAAATGTTCCCCAATGAAGTCAGATTTGTCAGCAACTTGGCTGGAAGAGGTCATGAAATTGGTTTTGACAAAGTAGTGCTTTGACGGACAGATTTATTTATTACTCGTTACTACGGTTTTCCAAAGTGACGAATGTAAAACGTCAGATGTTAATTATTATTTGATATTCATTTGACGAGACTGATACCAGAGTAATTGAAAATTATTGAAAACTTCTTTTCTTTTTATTGAAAATTATAGCAGAATTCTCATAAATGTCCCCATTTCCAGTCATTCTGTAAACTACAACCATACAAATATATATACTTCAAATATTCAAATATCAGTATACTCACAGCTTCGCTTGCAGCACTATTGTTGAAATAGTGGATTACATTTTTCCCCACGGGTGTGAAAAATCACTTTATATTTTTATTTTTCCTACGATTACCCATTTTATTAAACAATATGTAAATATATATGCCTAATCTTACGTTTCATTTGTGATATTCTCTCTTTATATAAACAGTTTTAATCTTTCGTTATGAAATACCTGAATTTGGTTTCAATAAAATGGAAATACAAAAAATATCATGATCAGATTGATGTGAATCGACTCACGAGATATAAGTACTTAATATCTCTGATAACGTCAATTCAAATCTGAATCAGCTCAGTTAGTAGAGTATCGAAAGGTTGTGGGTTCGATTTTTGAGGTCAACACTTTTTGTCTTCACTTATTGTTATTTGAATTAGTTGTTAGTCCAGTTTTTATGTTGATAATACCAATTGGAAAGAGCAGTTAATAATCACATCTGTAAATCTTACAGCTTTCACGGGTTTGATTGCTTATTGACGGCCCCGAGCGGACAGTAACTTTCTGCAAGTGTGAGAATGAAGATGACTTTCCATTGGTGTAGAGAGTGCGGTATGTGTTACTTTCGTCAGTGGTCGTAGGAAAAAAGTGACTTTTATAACACTGAAATGAGTGCGAAAAAATGGACTTTTCCGTACGCTAGTAGGAAAAAAATATATATATGATATTTTTATATTTTTAATTCTGGTGCTTTTGCCTTAATAGTATTTTTAAGAATGTTCTCCTGATTAACTTGCATCAAACAAATATCTTCTATATGTAACGATGTCAAATAAAATTTCTATTCAATTCTATTCTAATCGCAATTTATTATCCCATTTGACTTCGCTTATCAAGTATATAGTTATGTTTACTGGCCTGGTCGATGTGATCCTACGATCCCAAGAACGAATAAATATTCATTTATTCTTCTACCCAATCCTGAACATGAAATACTGTTTTGAAGGTAATTAAATCATGTATGGTTATTATGATTCTAATTTTTTACCTCGTGCAGGTGGTATAGAGCTCTGCTGGATGGCGACCAAAGACTGAAACTCCTACTACACTATGTAGAGGAGACTTCTCACATTGGGCACATCGTACGGCAAAACAATAAAAAATGACCCGACTCGAAAGAGAACAGTCTTTGGTCTACTTGCAGAGAAAACTGCAACCCTCCACAGAAATCAGAATTTCCATGTTCGAATCCAATGCCAGACAGTTGTTTCAAACCGTCATATGGATCCTTTTCATACCATCTTTTATCATCTGCACCAGATTCGGACTTTTGTTTCGTGAGGAACAGCCGTTCATAATATTTTGTGTCCGCAAGTTCAGCCGAGTGTCACTAAGGAGACATAAGGCAAGTGAAATATATGTATAGCATCGAATTTCTGAATGCATTCATTCCGAAAATGAAAATTCGGAACTACTTTCCTGGCTAATATCTGGGAAGGCGTTGATTTATAACTGATAGGCATCAGTGAAGGTTTCTTCAAGGAACAAATCCGACAGGATTTGCGAAAATTTGCCTGAGAAATTTCACATTTGCCGCATCTCCAATCAAATATGGGTATCCTTTGTTGCAGATGTTTGTAATCATTTGTCGTTGGGCCTTCAGAGCTCCCAATTCCGTGGCTCGGTATTTATTTATTGGAAATTTCGAATTAATTAGGCCGGCTTTGAAATGCTCATAACCGAGCAGCGTGTGATTCCCCTTTTGTTACTTCAATTAGCGTATTGTAGTTTGCAGGAATCGCAGCGGATGGATGGTTTCGACGTTTCGATCAAATTGTGATATTCGGTCGGTGGATTTCACTGATATTGCCATGGATATGTCCCTTTTGATTCTTATTGCGAATCAGCAACGTTATGACAACAAACAAGATGGGTATTGAAAATATTCTTTTCGGAAGTTAATACATGTGCGAGATGTTTGACTGTTAGACGTTTCTTCTCCCATGCTGGGGTCCGTACCAAGTGCATTAAATGAATTTGCTACGATTTGACAAGCTGTATACTACAGTACCAACTTCCTTTTCTGCGTTCGAGTTACTTGTAATGAATAATAGTTCACCATGACATGTAGAAGATAAGTGCAAATTACTCACAAGAGAAAAATGGTGATCGAGAGTGCATGTAATGGGCCTTATCCCTGAGTCGCATACCGTACTTTTCCTACTCCTACCATGTTGACAGATTTAACGTAATGGGTCACTCACAATACATATGTATTATCAATTAATGGTGGCCACCAGTGTCAATAGAAACAAATAAATTTAACTCTAGTCACGCAATGAATATCTTCAGACTCATTCATAAGAGGAGCACAAACACTTAACAAGAATCACGAATGAGTTTACATGAAAAGGAATTGAAGACAACAAAGAAAACATCAGTTTTTAAGAGAAGTATAAAACGATAAATACATGTTTAATTGTTTCGTTGAGAGATCGATAAAACGAAAATATAATAGAAAAAAGTAACTAAAGTCAGTCAAGGGAGATAACCTGTTGAGGAAAACTTCGTAGTATAATGATATGTATGCAGGAGAGTAAGGAACTTGTACGAATATGTGAATCATTTTCATTTCAATGATTCATTTGAGTATTATAAACTTTGCTATTTTATAAAATAAGTGGATTTAATTTCGAATTATTTTCGATAATTTGATTGTTCTATTTCCAGCCACTGATCATCAATTATAGTTTTGCCTTCACAATGTTCTTTATTATATTCACTTATTTGTTCGAACTCTATACGAAAAATAATTTTGGGTGAGTTGTTGTTGACAAAAAGTAATAACAAACGTCGAAAATTTTTTTTTGATGATTTCCATTGAAAACTCAATGAATAAAATATTACACACTGTATTGTAGAATTTTCCTGCAATGTATTTTTTTTTATGTTTGGTGAGTATGGGGAGTTCGGTTCCGTCTGGTTCGAAGGACAAAAACCAAGTGACAAGGAACGAACAAAAGCTAACAAGGTTTCTCTGTAAGATCTTGAAATATAAATGTTTTCAGGGTAAAAACGTGTTGGTAAAAACGTAGAACAAAATCTTCTTTATATCAAGATATTATAGATGAAGTAGGTAGCATAAAGAAACTATGCCGATTTTTTACTCAGGAAAATACGTTTGTGTTCACGATCAGCATAATGATACTTGGGATGTGAAATGTTCAGGTACGGTTTTATGAAATTTGTATCGTACAACTATTTTGGTATTTTACTCCAACCGAATCTCCTAAATGGATTATTCTCAACTTTAATGATTATAGGAGATATTTCATATATTATGTGATTTTGTTGTACAACAGGACACATTTCTTTCATTTTTCGAATTTGTGTGATAAAAAGTAATTCATTTTATAACTGATTACATTATCCAAGAAGCTTTGATAATTCCGTCAATTTTATGAAGTGCCACTTAATATGTTAAAATTGGTAAAAAATAATTCATATTATCTATATGGAGGGTAAAAACTATCATGACTTGATTTAACGTACATTATACTGAAAGGAAGAAATTACAGAAATGACACAATATAAAAATATATATATGAAAGTCCAGACTTTACCTCCACACTGAAGACTGTATTTAAAAAAAAATAAAATGAAGGCATTGCTGCTGCAATACTCCAGAAGCCCTCAACCTTTTTACATCCAGGTGCAATTCAAAAAGACACTTCCACATATCATGATGAATTCACTCAAACTCGAAACGTTAGCAAGAAAACAATAGTTTTTTCTTGAACTCACCCTGATCATAATCCCAACCAAACTCGACAAAAAAAAATACTAATGCTTCCATGATTCTTTTCCTCCAAGGAGATCTGTTGAAAATATATCATTGGACTGGCTTGAGAAAAGTACCAGAAATTCCGATATTGAGAGTGTTAATTCGCTTCACGAAGTGAGATGATCTTTAAATTCGAATCTATCGCGACCTGATAATCAAGAAGGTCTCATATTTCAACGTGCGATTCGTGGAGAAAAATACCTCGAAGTTTCACGATTTCAGATAGATATCTCTCGAGAAATAGTTGGATACCCTACGAATTTAAAAAAAAAATATTGCACGACCACCAGCATTGTCAGTAATTTTCCGCAGCTCGAAATTCTGCTAACCAACTTTGCGTAATCTACGTCGTTACATCTCGGTTGGTAACAATTAAACCCGAAAGAGGGCCACCGTCCGTTTTAAATTCGTATTTATGGAAGCATATGCCCCCGAAATTAAAATTAAAACAGCTAGACGTACAATGCAAATGTAAATAAAATTGTTACTAGTTTGTAATTTGCGAAATGTTTTATGTAATTAATCGTCGGCTCCCGCTGTCGGAACACTGGAATACAAATTTGGTTTTGAGAGGACCCTCTTCCTGTAATTTGTCCGGGGGGAAGAGAGCCACTCCACGCCTGCTTGTTGATTGCAGTTTTGTCAGTTGGATTGATATTAAAATGTGTCGTGGCACGCATACATTGTTGCAGGGGGCGGATGATGACAGGGATGATATCAAATTTCAGATGGGGGTTTCCGCATAGTTTGAACTTTTAGTGCTTGATTGCAACATTTGTATTTGCCGTCTTCGGAGGTCTGTTTTGTACAGCGTCACCATAGCTTTCATGGCAGATTCGATTTAAAATAATTTTTCCGTTAGTTTTTTCACAAAAAATCCTTGATAAATAAATACTCAAAAATTTGCTACAGAAGACACCTCCCGTTTTGTTTGCTTCACCGATTTGAAGCAAACATGATGCAATATTCTGCCTGGGAAATAGTCTAAATGATCCCTTAGCAATAAAAATAATATATAAACACCTCCCGATATTTCCGTTCTTATCGCTAGGTTCTTCTTGGTATGTATGTTTAAAATGCGGTTTCGACCAACTTTGAATGTGAATTTTCTGCATACTTATCATGGTACGATAGCAATAGAATAATATGAAGAATTTGCCCCGATATCCTTACTAGGACCTTATAAACGAATTGTTTTCTAGCGACCCAGAATACAACGAATTTTTTTGGCGAAGGAGCCAGTTTGCATTTCTGAGTAAAACTCCACTCATCTATAATTAACCTTGAATTCTTACAATACACAGAAAAATTTGCAATTATTGCTAATATTAAATGCCTCTGTGGAAATTCTGCAAATTCAAACTTCAAAAAACAATGGTTTGAGAAAACTAACACAAAATTTTGAAAAATATAACTGAAAAACGAGTGAAAATTCAGAGTACAAATTCTATGACACACGCTGCGTTAAAAAATGAAGTAGAGAATATATACCTATTTCATTGAATTTGAATTGAGGATAGCGTAGATAAAAAAAAAGTATTGCAATGTAAAGAATCGTGGGGTGCTTTTGAAGTAATCTACCGACCCCGGGCACCCCACCCTTTTTTACATAGCAATATTTTATTATTCATACTATACACAATTCAAATTCTGAAAAAAAAAATTACTTTTCAGCTCATTTTTTCACAAAAGCTTGTTTTCTAGTTTTTCAAGCTATTATTATTTACAGTTCAAAAGATGAACATGTGATATGCAACCGTCAAATAATAGAGGATATACCTGTGAATAATGCAAAATACATTTCTACCAACTTTAGTGACCTGAAATGTGCTAGACTGAACTAGTACCCATCTGAGTTTTAGTAACTGAAGTTGATGAATTTTTTATTCAACGAAATCTGGTAGATTTACCTACATGGGAATTTTTTCGAAATTGCGTCATGTTACTTGTGGAAATATATTTCTACCACCTTCAGTTGACTCAAATTACCAAAGGGCGATAGATTGGTTGGTTTATTTGAAGTTGGTGATTTTTTTAATTTAATGAAATATGGTGGATATACCTCTACGATTTTTTCCTACGACCACCTAGGAAAGTAACACATATCACACTCTCACGAGGGCGGAAAGTACTTTCCGCACGGCTGTCAATAAGCCGTCGAACCCGTGTATCCTGATTTCTGATGCAATCACTAATTGTTATTATTCTTATAAAAACTAGACTGATAGGTAACTAATTATGCATAAAAAACAAAGAGAAGAAAAAGAAGTGTTGTATTAAGTATTTTACTTATTCTCATATATTCAAATAAACGTTAATTATCATCATTTCTTCATTTGACTGCGATAGCTATTGCAAATTCATGTGCACTTTTTATAGAAACAATATTCAAACAGACTGACACAAAAAAACCTTAGTAAGGCAACTCAATTATTCACGATTCACAATTATAATATCAATAATTGAATTATCAAGTATTTATCACAAAAATCAATACATCGAAGCAACGATTCTGGCCGTTGCCAACGCCATTAAACATTAAATCTATATTCATTTCATCAATTTAGGTACCTACTGTCAGTTGTCGGATTGCTGTTAGTTGAGGCATACAAACGCACTACCTCTATTTAAGATAGGCAACCAGAGATCCTGAGCCCTATACGTTCGACGGACGTATGAATCGTTCAGAATAACGCTAAACGATACGGCATATATGCGCTGAACTAGGATAGAACATCACAAGCGTATTCTTTCAGCTCTCGAGATTCGGGACCCGGGCTTGGGCACTTATTTGAAAATACAAAATGCTGAGTAGGCTTTGGAACAATCAAAAGACACAACAAAGTATTTATTGTATTGTAATTTTTTCAAATAAACGTTGATTATCATTATTTGTTAATTTCTCTATGAGAAAAATTGTAAATTTATGTGTGCTTTTCATAGAAACAATATTTAAACATAGACTGTTACAAATATAACGTAAGATTAGTCAGGCTACTCAATCTGATATTTGTTACGTTTTGTTCAATTGAATTGGTGTACGTAGAAAAAATAGTGTACATTACACGTGCTAAAGTGATTTTTTCCACTCGTGTGAAAAATGTCATTTTCCGCACTAGTAATATAATATACAATTTTAACTAGTAATTATTAAGCTTCCGACAAAACTGGTTGAACAAAGATGACAAAGCGACATGATGTGAAAAACAGCAGTACCCTGACCAACTTGACATTCAGAGAAATTAATTCAAATTGTCATGTTGGAATAATATTTTTTTTTCAAATCACGGTCGAACACCACGCAAGCTTAAATCATATAATTAAATTTTCTGTCGGGCACGAATTTATTTAGAAAAATATAATTCTCAAAATATTCGTTCGCTCTAGAAAATTTCCGGAAATAATTTATTAGGCTCTTGTGATATTATAAGTGATTATTTTTTTCACTTGTCAAAATGTGACGTTTTTGGCATTTCAACCAATAGTAGCGGGTTATTCTATGGTTATTCTAGCCAATCATTGGGTATTATACTGATAAAACTGCCTGGTCCTTTCGATTAAATGTTGTTTACCTTTGAACTGTCAAAACTATACGGTTTACCGCGTTGATTCTATTGAACTGGCTCATATTTATATAAATTATCATGAATGAAGAGTTACCTTATTATTATTAGTCATTCACTTTTCACTTTTTCAGCAAAATAATAACATAACACATTTCAATGAACACTCAAACACGTAAATATCTCATAACCCCAACTTTATGACAGATATAACGGACGACCGATTCAAATATTTAAGGTTTCCTTAACTCAAATGAAGATGGCGTACAATTAGTTTTTATCAAATACAATTCATTTTTTGTTGTATGAGAAGAAACCGTTGTATGAAGATTTTGATACAACGACATAACGAATGATTTTATGTTCCTTCTGGCGCGATTTTCATTTCATAAGAAATTTTCAATTATCAACCATGTACAATGAGAGGTGTGACGCCATGTTTTGGTATCGTCGGCAAGCATTATCATATTCACTGCGTAAGCATCATATCTCTTCTGGATCATAGAGGGCATACATCGTTGTTTGACATTTCAAATGAGTAAATTTTCACCTATTCTCCGTTCCTTCTTATGTAAATGAAATACTGATCAATTATATTGTTCTTCCTTCTATTTGTTTAAAAAATAATCTCTCCAAATACAACTCGTTCTTCAAATTTGATAAGATAAATTTTCATTTTCGAAACACTCAAACTTTCTTATTTTGAGGCAAAAGCATTCAAACAAACCGAATTAGATAAAATCACTCGTCCTACGGACTCGTAATTTTATCAATCGGTTTGTTTTCATACTTTTGCCAAATAAAAAAGTTTTTGTGGAAAATGAAAATTTATCGATTAAATTTGAAGATTTCGTAGTATTACCTTTGATAATAATTCGAAATATGTCTTGCGTCAATATTACTTCATTGAATTGAACATCTCTCTGTTTCAGCAAGAGTGATATGGGGTTTCATGAGATGGACGAGAATTCTGAAATATACCATTAGGAATGAAAAATGTTATCTCAATTTATCTGCAACAACATTCTCATTGAATCAGCCATTGGACTTTTGAATAAATGCATAATTGAAAAACTTGCAGTTTATTGATTAATGGATGCCACAGTTGATTCATTATACCAAAATCCAATGATATTTTTGGTTATGTCGCGATAATATTGCGGTAAGCACAACCGACTGAAGATTAATCAAACTCTCTAGATTCTATTCCTCCTTGCCACAAGAACGTTTATGTCGAACGTACGCCGATCTCATCAATTTTATCAAATCTGGTATCTACGTTAATTAAATTTTGACATGAATCGATTCGTATCCCCAATTATGTAATAATTATCTGAGTTAGTGACAAAGTAGCGATCAATCATCCATCTAGAGTAAGATGTATGATGGGGTGATTATCGTGTAGCGGTAATTAAGCTTTCGCGAATAATTAACCGCTATGTCGTCGATGTATCAACCACTCTGGGAAAGTTTTGTCGATGCTTGGTATTTCAAGTAAAGTGCTGTTTTGAACCGGATATATTTCGGAGAAATCCCATTCCGAAAATATGAGTACTACATATATGGTAAAAAAATTATCCAACATTTCCTGATGGCCAGTGAAAATCAAAGAGTAGAATGAACGTCACACATATCTCGAGAAAGTCGAACAAGGAGAACAAATATTGTTTGATTGTTTTCTGAGGGGGTTAAAATATCCAGGTGTTTATTTCTTGGGTTTTCTATCCCCTAGAAATCAAAAAGAAGTTTGAATTTCTAATAATAAAATACAATTGTATGAATCTACGTTGATTGTATTTTCTGGCAACAATAACTGACAATCTACTCATTCAATTGAAATGAATCAGCCTTGGCTACCACATGTGAAAGATGTCAACATGTACACCGTGTCAAGTTCCAAACATTCAATAGAATCCATGAAACGACAGAGAAATCACAAAACGCTTGAACTCATTATAACTGTCTTCGTAGTTCCAAAAACAAAAATAGATTCGTTTATGTGAAATTCCAACAGGATATCATTATAATAATAATTTTGTTGGCGAATTTGAGCTCCAAATTAAATGGAACAGATCGGAGTAGTGAGTTTACTTGAATTTCCAAATGCATTGAAATTTCAAATACTTCAAATGGAAGTATGAAATTGTCAGACTCATCTGTAAGGTGTTAGCTTCCTATGGAATGGCCTCTATACACAAATTTTGTGTACCAATGAATCAATTGGTGAACGAAATATCCTGCCAGAGTTCAGCCTATGAAATTGTTGGTTTCGAAATTGCAATTGCAGCTTTGAAAAATCACATTTGCATCATCACTAACTTCAGAAAGGCTTTTGACAAGGTTGATCATAATCTGCTTGAGTCGAAACTTGCTGGGGTGGGTGTGCTGGGGAGTATTTTGAGATGTCTTTCCACATATCTTTTTAACAGGACCTAGGTAGTGACAGTTAACGGTTCCAAATCAGAGCCTTTCACTGTTACATCAGGTGTCCCACAAGGCTCTCATCTGGGACCACTTTTATTTTCTATTTTCATTAATGATATAAAAAACAATTTTGAATTTTCTTTAATATTACTGTATGACAATGACCTCAAAATATTCACAGGAATCATGAGCATAGAGGATTATAATAATATTCAGTCAGACCTATTCAGATTTTCGCAGTTCTGTGCTAACAACAAACTCAAACATTAATTATTGATGAATGTGCTTGCATTTCTTTCACCAGAAATATCAACCCCTTTCAATTTCATTACTCAATATGTGATTATTTCATTACTAGAACAGTCCATATAAAAGATCTGGGCGTCATCTTCGACAGTAAAATGAGTTTACCATCCACATAGACTGTAAAATTGATGAATGTAATAGAATAATGGGATATAACAAGAGGGTCTGTAGAAATTTCAAGAGCGAGCATGCAATCAAATCGATCTACTATTCCTTCATTTATAGTAGGCTGTGTTTTGCAAGTACGAAATGGAACCCCATGTATGAATAACATAAATCAAGGCTTGAAATTATCCAAAACAAATTCATAAGATTTATGCATTATAGGGTATCGAGTACATATGTTATTGACAGTATCAATGTTGTTTGGGGGCAATACAAAATCCAGTTATTGAAACAACGCAGAACAATTAGAGATCTAATCTTCATTCACAAAATTGTTAACAATATTTTTGATCTCCTCTATTATCTTTGGTGAACTTTCATGTACCTACACACAACACCCGCAATATAAAATTATTTTCAACACAGTACACTTCAACACAAATTTAGGCAAAAATTCTGTTATAAATCGGATTCCAGAAACTTTAGATGAGTATTGTAATAATGTGGAGATGTTCTGTCTTTCACTTCAATTCTACAAAACGAAATTGAAAGGCATTTTTCTATTGACACAATGGAAGAACACATGTTTGTGAGGGTATGATTTACCTTATTGAATACTATCTGTTATTTGGATATTATGAAAAATGATATATTTTATTGTTATTACATGAGACGTAGCATGTAAGATCCTTCGGAAAAATAGTATCGCTGAACTGTGAATTATTAAACATGACTGTTACCATTAACATCACTACCTCATTAAGATGTTATCACTCATTCTATTTGTAATTTGAATCTTTATTGTATCTCTTAGAGGATACTGCTTTGGGTTTCGACCTGATTGTATCCCAAAATGTATAAAAAATAAATGAATCACCTAGCGTCAAAGTTATTTATATTTAAGTGTATCAGTCAACCCACCGGGGGTTTTATGCATATAAGGCCCATTCATTGATAACATACGGGAGTTTATATGTTCTTGCATTCCTCCAGTGAACGTCGGGACCCCACTACTCCACCCTCATTTTCACATTCAATACAAGAAAGCTCCTTCAGAAATGTTTTCCCTATTACCTGATCGAATCCTAGTATGCCAAGCACCTAGCCGACATTATCTCCCAAACAAGCTCCCAGCAATTCCCAATCTACTCACAACCTGCATTCAACCGAATCCGAGCCGAAATGTCATTTGTACTTGAAAGGGAATTCTGGGGAATTTCAATTTCCGATGAGCCGTAGAAGTGGTGGCAACTAGACGCCATCCACAAAACGAGAACTAGACATCAGGATTATAATCCGAGTTCGAGGTGATTTCCTCTGCCGCGTAAGCCACTAAGAGCAGCTCTTCACGGGGAGTGTTTCGGGACAAACTTGGCTGGATCTTCAGAGCTCTATCGGCGGCGTTTATTAATTTGAATTACTCGAGTTCTGTTAGTTTGATATCAGGCCATGAACACTGACGAGAGACTGTACACGGGTTGATTCGAATTGAGGGCGCCACACCCAAGTAGCACGAAGATATTAGACCATTTGATCCGTAGTTTTCTGGGTTCGTAACCTACAACAATCTGAAAAAATAATAATTGATATTGGAATCTATGCAAGTGTAGAAGGGCAGATTTTTAATCTACACCGAGAAGTTTCTGCGCCTATTGAAAAACAGTTCTTTCTGAATGAAAGAAATCCAATAAGTCAGCAACTTCTCGTATATCTCGAAATCTGCCTATCAAAAAATAATGAGAACTAATATATATATATATGACAATACTTATTGTTAACGTTTTAGAAACTGAATCCGTTTCTGTTCTCGAAACTAATACGCAAATTCCTGTTCGAATGCAAATATCTCTTGTTGGCAATCTGCGTAATTGACATTTGTCAAATATTTCAAATCTGACATAACATTTTATCTTTCAGGAGGAGCAGCCATCCGCGATCCATATCAAGCGAACTTATAGATATGCATTTTTCACCAGACAGCATGATGAAAGCAGGTTCCTTTAATTTTCGTTTCCTGTCATTGCTCTCTTTGGTCATAATTTCAGTTTCGTATCATTCTAGTGTGTGATCTCCATCGGCACTAAGAATGTGCTCTGATAATTTGGAACCACATCTGTCTGCTCCTGATGATGTACATCTTGTGTTCACTATTTTGCACTTCCAATGGTCGGGACGTTTCGACGATATATTTTTGACCGCACGAACAAGGAATTTGAAAAATACATTTTTTTCGTTTTCCGTTGTGTTATTTGGTTTGGTATCTGTCAGTATTGACCGTAAAGTATTTGTTGTTTTGAATGTTGTTCTAACATTATACCTGTTGCCGATCCGTTTCATCTTTCCAGACAAACGAGAGACATAAGGGATAATTTCTGATACAGGTTGTGTATTTAGTGTAGCTTGTATATATTATATCGCATTATTATGCCAATGTGCCACCTAATTTGATGATTCAATATTGTAATCTACGCTCCCAAAAAATGTCGAATATGAATTGGAATTCCGATGTTGAAAATTGAGTATATACAAAATATGCAGACATTAATAATTTTTTGTTGTCAATATTGAACCAATATTCATGTTGAAATAACTTTTTTCAATATTGATTAATATTAGTTGAACATCAATTTTTCCACTTACGATACATCTATATTGAACCAATCAGAATTTTGTTATTGTTGGGCTTCATGTTTCCTCGAAGGGTGGCAATCATATCGGCTAATTATTTTTCATTTTTTCCTCCTTGAAAATAAAACAGATTCAAATTAGTAATAGTATGATCCCCTTCCAAAGTAAATTCCCATATAGCACATTATTTGGCTGAACTCCGATTTCAGATTGGTCCACTCCGTAACTTCACCTGAATTATATCCCTTATACGCTGGTAGAATACTATACATTGTCCACGATAGTGATAAATAATTCCATTAGTCACTAGTGATCAATGGACATCGTTATTCTTGAAGAAACACAGACATTATGAATATTTCATACAATAGTCGTGGACAAACGATATTTCAATATAGAAAGTGGTTCATTATTGAAATAAATTCATTGAATGGTCATTTCATCATTCGAACAATCCGTTCAGGCCAGTCTCAAATTACCTAGACAGTGGGTTTCGGCTGGCAACTGTCAGTAAACAACTACTCCCCTGGCTAATACCACGAAGGGCATTGAATTACATCCGACCGGTGCCAGTGCAGGTTTCTCCAAAGAAGAAAATCCTGCATTTGCTTTCGTCGATACAAATGAGTGAATTGATTTTTAATTATAGGGACGGACACACTCGTCAGTAGAAGGCAGTGCCATCATCAGCCAAAGTCGATGACTTCCCATAATTGAAAATCAAAATCCTTCAGAGTATCCAGCCCCGACCAAAGCTGATGCGAACAACGAAGTTATTGCGCCATCTAGCAATGGACGAGGTATTCCAAAAGCAAACCGAATTCGCCCATTCCTCCTGCGAGGAAAATGTGAATGACAGTTGCCAGCTGAAACCTACTATGTAGGTAATTCGAGACTAGCCTGAACGAATTGTTCGAAAGATGATTTGATTTAAAGCCAGTCTTCAAGTAAGCCCACTCACTATGTCAAATGTCATTGAATGGTGCCATATTTGAGTTTGATAGCTGATATCAATATCAGAATCACTATATCAAATCATATTTCCAATATCTGTTCAAAAATATGGAGAATTCATTAATATTTGGATTTATCCTTTCCATTTTTTTCAATATTGGAATTGTGATATCTGTCCGATATTGTTAGGGGACGTGGCTTGAATTATTGAATTATCAATTCAGGTTGAATACTGGCATACTAATAAAAATAATAATATGCAATCATTTTTCCTCCATGATATGTACAGTTATACAGAAAATACTAGGAACTATTTTACAAGGTAGCGTGTCAGGGAATATAAATGATGGTACTCGATAAGTGAGCTAACACTTGTTTCGAGATATAACAAATATATAACAAAGTAGGTCGAAACGTAATAAAATTAACTTAAACTTAATATACATACATACTATTGCAATATGAATGATTCATTCAATTCAGTTTACAATACGATTCTCACTATCAATCAGACCGGGTAGCAGTGGCATATTTTTCCAACCAAGTTTTCATATTTCCAGTTTATACAGTTTGTTGGGAGTGGTCAATGCAACAGAAAATCAAATTCTGCTTGTCGACATTTCGACCGTTTATTTGATCATCCTCAGAACACTTATATTATTATAAATGGATGAAAGCATTCAAAATATAAGTAAAAATCACATATAAATTCGAAATAGTCTGAATATGAAGAGAGCTAAAGAATTATCAATTAACAAAATGGTTAAGGCTTTCGCGGCCGAGCTTATTAGTATAACTACTTCTCTTCGGGCTTGAAGTCCGTCGTTCTTTGGAATTTCTTTCTGACGTTTCGCTAGCGCGAGTGGCCAGCTTCTTCAGAGGCTTATTCATCTCCGATGACTAAACGGTTCGATTTCTCAAAGCGTATTTATATTGATGCAGGTAGTCTGAAGTGTTAATTACTTCCGTCGGGTTCGGGAAATAATCATCATTATTAGATGCCGCACTACCTGCTGTGATTTCATTAGTTATTCTTGATTTCTTCAGAATCGGATTCCAAATTCTGTTTAGAGTCAACGCTTCTTCCTTTCTGTTAAAATTGTCCGCATGTTTTTGGATCTCTATTGCCTCCCGTACCAGTCGGCTATGGTAACCCTGGTTGGGAGCAATCAGTGTTCCATTTTCGAACAGAATCCTGTGGTCGCCCTCAGTCAATGCGTGTTCCACCACCGCCGATTTGTCGGTTCGCCCCAGCCTGCAGTTCCTTTGATGCTCTTTGAGCCTTGTACCCATGGATCTTTTCGTGGTACCGATGTAAACCTTCCCACAGGTGCACGGTATGCGATAAACCCCTGCCGCTGACAGTGGGTCTCTTTTGTCTTTAGCCGACCTGAGGCTTTGTTGGATCTTCTTGGTCGGCTTGAAAACCGTTTTTATGTTATATTTCCCCAAGAGTTTTCCATTTTTGTCAGTGATACCAAATCAACTCCTCAAGAAATATCTAACGCTTCATGGAACATTTTCGGGAATTTATGTTGGGAGTAATTTTTCAAACTTTACTATAAATCATTATTCCAATAATTGAAAATGTTCTATGATGAATAGTCAATTCATAATTGACTTTGTTGAAAATGACGCCTTCATGAAATGATATTCCATGTTTATTTTGTGAATTATTTTGGCATTGAAAAAGTAATCAATTACGCATCAACAAAATTATAATTTTGCTTGTAGCTTACGCGGCCTACGAATCGAATTATATTGAGTGAGTTCCAGTTCTAAATGTTCCTGTTTACAGCCAGTGGTCGATGGGTGCTCGTAATAGATCATATTACGAACCGGCGATTTCAATAGTTATTGTCAAACATAACGTGAGGCAGCGTCTGACACGAAGATAACATATGTGTTTGTGAATGGACATTCTGCTATAAATTACGCCATTGTAACTCATCACCTCAGTGTGATACGGATCAATTTACGTCTCGCCCACTCTCATTAGCAGTCAGATTGAAACATGCAATTCCATTTGCCCAATTGAAATCGGCTTCATCAAACACTCTGACACTATTTATATTAATTCCGTACATTTCATTGGTTCCCTGAATCGTTAGGCGATGTACGAGTGGAAATGTTAATTTTGCCAGTTATTTCAATAGTCATTGCAGGAAGTTTCATGTTGCTATCATCGTCACATGAGCAAACATGGCAACGGCCAATAATTTTGTTTGTCAGCGGATGTTTTGGAGCGAAAAACATATCAAAATTACTGTGAAAATTCAATTTGATTGATGGCATGTCCGTTATGAATTTATGAAATATATTCATTATGATGAATGTGAAATGTATTGCAACTGTTCCAGAAAGGAATCTCAATTGAAGAAATTTCAATGAATTTCCTATTTCAAATAAATAAAAAAATGTTGAGATAAGTATCTTTTCAATAGGTTTTTTTTTGTATAGTAATGAATAAATTGAAAGTGAATGTGTATCCAGGAAAATAATCAGAAATTACTTCATGATGACGAAGAATGTTTGCTTATTTCTTGATTCCTTTTGTTCCATGAGAGCTCCCCAACTAACATTTTTGGACAGTTATTCCACATGCCGGGGAGAAATGTCTAAAAAAAGGATAATACTGGTAGTACTGGCCTTGAATATTCAACTTCGAAGTATAAATAATTTATAAGTAGCAACCTTGGTTAATTACAGGAAAGTAATCACCAGTTAATCCCCTTCAAATTCCATAAGCCACTTCAGAGCAAGAAACATGTGAGAAATTACCTATTTTCTCCTTCAAAAATGACCCAACCGTCCCAAGGATTGGGGCGGTTTGAATTCTGGTATTATTTAGGGTATAATTTACGAAGCAAATGTCATCATAACCCAATGAATGTTTTGGTATTCTCTCTTAGTGAATATTCACCTAAATGTGACTAGATATAAGCCGTTACGGTCAGGGAATATAAAGGTTATTTAACAGGTCTAATAGTTCAATTATTAACTTGATTTCATACCGTAGGAAAAAGAATATTGACTTATAGGTATATTTCAAAAATTACGCCAAATTCAATTAGAATATCTGTTTTACCTACCAATAAATATCGATAATATATTGAATTTTAGTATATCCTAGCGATTTATTTCTAAATAAAGGCTGCATATCACATTTTAAAACCATAACATTGCTAATAGAGTGTTTTTTTGGAGAAGAAATTCAAACATGTGCAATCAATCTAAATTATTTTTGCATTAAATCGCATATTTAAAGAGGCCCGTGAGTTTTATGAAGGTAGGACCCATCATTTTACAGAAAATTCCGCGCCGCAAGGAGAATATTGTTGAGAAGTGAGCATGTAGCTACCGTATGACAATAATTTTTATATTCCCATACTTATTGTCAGCATTTTATGTGGACCATAGCTGTTTCGTTGTGGCAACCAAATTATGAGAAATTGAGATAGAGATAATATGTGTATATGTATGCTATTCATATAACGAAACCTCTCTTTGTTTACTCATTCGTCCAAGGGAATAATTTTAAGCTTGAAATTTACTTATTTCTGACCAATTTCATGTCAGAATTACTTTCTTTTTACCCTTAACCTAGTAAACTAATTGTCCAAATATTCCAATTTTCGACGTCCAAATTACTTCGAATTTTTTGCCCACATTGGTAATTACAAGGTGAAAATTACGTAATCTAGTCTTCTTTCAGAAAGATTGCTGACCTGATCGAAGGTAAGATTAACGTAATTATAACTAGAGATGTTAGTTGGGTCTGTATTTCTTTCCATTGATTTTGGCAAGGAGTAGTGAAAGTTATCGTGAAACTTATCTCAGTAACCGGTGGCAGATCAACCGAATTGGTAGACACCACAAGCAGATTCCAACCAATCACGTATCTGGATTGGTTTCATCCAATTCCTTCACACACAGAGCAAAAAGTAATCAGAGACTCAAGAAATAATGTTGGCTCCATATTATTATTATGGACGTACAAACTATAGAAACGAAATATCAAATCAAGCTTCAAAACATCGAACCCATTCATAATGATTGGACAAAAATGACTTGAAAGACAAAGAGGCAGAAACAGTATATATGTCAATCAGGTGAAGTTCTAGTATGGAACGCATAGGGAAGATAGTGAGGTACTAATGATCCAATATTTGTTCTCTGGAATCTGAGTTTTGCATCATCATGAAAATGGGATGAATTTGTTGAATTTTATCCAGATCGAAATGTATTCAGCGATTCATATGAATGAACTGACAATATTGATTCACGTCTATAGCAGTACTGAGAAATATTAATATAAAGTTACAGATTTTCATGATCTAAGACTACCAGCTCACAACACTTGATACAAGTGCCTTTCAATAATGGACTTGGAAACACATATGTAGTTATTTTTAATATAATAATAAATGTAGGGTATTATATCTGCGAATTATTACAATTATCACAATCTTCATATCCTTTCTGTAGTGATAAATCAAAACAAAATTTGGCAGAAATCGCAAGAGTTGGAATGGTTGGTTAGTATGGAAATGTATATAGTAATTTTGGTTTGACAACAATATGGACAGTGACTTAGAAGTACTCACTTCTTCAGACACATAACAATCAACAAAGTATTAGTTTTGCTGTCTAGGCAGGATAAGTCTGACATCGAATAGCTAAAGAGAACTACAAAAAACACCAAAAACTCAACAATATATTGCTAACCAGCAAGATTGTCGAGAAGGAGTTGTGCTGCATTCTCAAAAATGTTTTGGAACCGTTTCTGAAGAGTGATCAATGAATACTGACCATTAACTGAATACTGACTACTGAATCTTGACCTCTCTCAATATTTATAAAGATTCAAATGCTGAGGTTGCAAGTTTGCTCCGGTCACCGTACTAAGGTGAAATGCATAGTTTGCAAATTTGCGAATTTTGAGATCTTCTTATATTTCTATATCCTGTATTGGTATCGATTTGATGTCTATGAACTTGGAATATGAAAATATCGATTTGTAAGTACTGAGTGTTTCTGTTGTAGAATATTGTATTATTGGAATTTGGGTTGAAACATCTCCCAAACCATGTATTTGTTTGAATGGAATCGAATAAATTAATGACATTTTTCCATATTCGACATTATATACGGTCGACACACGTTTTGCTAACAACGTTATCATCTTCAGGAGATAATTTATACTACTTTATTAATTCTTTTCTCCTCAGGATGATAATCATGTTGGCGAAACGCGCATCAAATGCAAAAACCCACAGTAAGTGTTAGATCTCTATAAAAAGTTTCGAACCTGAATGTACCAACCTATAAAGCAAAATTTTCATTTTTCTACATATTTTCAGAACAAGGTTTTTATTCCCAGCAATGCATAGATCCTGGTAATTGAACCAATTGTGAGAGGTTAACCAGAAAAACAAGTGTCTCTCATTTCAACCTCTTTATTTAGGAAAAACGTTTTAAAAAAAATCTAGCGAATGGCGAACTTGCAGTAATGAATTCCTATGATCCACTTTTCTGGATTAAAAATTAATTGGCAGTGTTCTTCCACAAATTCAGCCTATTCAATAACTGAAGTGGTTTTGGTTCGGCCCTGAGATGAATCGTTTTGAATGAAGTGTATGCAGAATTATTTCACAATTATCATTTACTTCGGAGTTTTCTTTACTGCAGAGTACTCATTGAATGATTAGTTCCCTATACTATAGTGGTTTATTATCAGTCTGTCAGAACTCGATATACATGAATGACAATAAAGGTTACAGGGCATACTTCTGTAATGTATACATCGTTACCTTTTTGGTGCTACGCCCAAAGAATATAGTGATATTGACAAGATGTTGCAAAGACCGATTTTGATAAAGATAATAATAATAATAATAATAATAATGGACTTTATTGGCTGAAATAGAAAATAACATCCGAAAGGCGAAGTTCAAAACTGAAGTGTAGAAGCACTACAGGTTTGTTCTACCACTTAACCTCCAATGGCCAGTTGAGGAACTGGCAACAACAACAAAAAATTAATGAGAGATAAGGAGCTAATAAATGCATGAAAAAAAATACATTATGAGCCTAATTACATTTTGAATAATAATAACGAGAAGTAAAATTATATGCATATGAACATATTTATCACATTTGGTTGTTCAATAGTACAATTTTAAATTCTTGCCTAAAAGTACCTATTCTCAAATTTTTCAAATAGGAAGGAAGTTTATTGTAAACATTGCAAATCTGATACGTAAACGATCGCTTAAAAAACTCGTGTTTGTGTACTGGAGGGGTTAGATCACGTCCAAATCTCAATATCGTTGCTGCATGCTTGGAGACAATTCTTCGGATGTTGTTTACATGTAGCTCACAAACTAGAAATAAATAGTGTCAAGGGTGTACAGAGGATAGGGGAAATGTTGATAGGAGAAAAAATACATAACCAAATCAGGCTATGGAAGTTCTCATGATGTGAGTAGAGCAAGGACTCTTATCGAAAACTCTGAAATTCTTGCTTCGATAACGGGAAATGATGGAGAATTGATTGAAACTATTTCCGGCATGGTGGTACAAGTGTTGTAACACCTAGTCTGCCTCAGCTGATGCATGGTGGTACAACATACATTCTCAGATGTTTCTGTTGATGTGATGGAGCTGAAATATCCATGTAACTCACCATAATGTACTTCTTTGGGGTTTCCCTTTTATGAGAGAGATAGCGGTAGCTAGCAGGTTATAAAGGACAGCACTTGCCAAGACGACAAATGGTCAGTAAGGGAAATTTCTGTTGGTTAGCGAACGGCCATTCCTTGATATTTTCATGAAACAGGGGGATATTCTTCCCCAATTTTGGCGTTCAACAAAAAATTGAGCGATTCCATGTTGTAATGTAGGTGATTTATACTGGTTTCGAAATAATATTCCCAAATTTGTCGAATACACTGAAGATACTGCACGAAAATTTCTCGAGCTGTATTCGTATTACTACATGCCCAGAACAGTACACTGAATTTTCATTCATGGTCACGGAATCATGGAATCATCGTTAGTTCCTATCAAACAAATGTCTGAAGGAGCCTAGGAATCATGTAACAAATTAAAAAAAGATTCCTAGAATTTTACGGAAATATAACCACATCGAAAACATGGAATACATTTTTTGCAGACACATAGAGTAATGATCATTTTCATGTATATATATATATATATATATATATATATATATATATATATATATATATATATATATATATATATA